>JAPZIH010000662.1:122869-407869 GCA_027410445.1 Discoglossus pictus | reverse complement strand
CCTCATGGGCATGGAGGTCACCAGAGCGTCACAGGTTGCCACCGGAGTCCTCTTCCTCTCCACCATGATGACGGAGCTGGTGGATGTTAGAGACCTTGCGCTCCCCCACCAGTCAAAAATGACGGGGCAATACAATTTGAAGCTATGGGAATGCTGTTTGCCACACAATATAAACCTTTTTGTACTGTGAGGACCTTCGGCGCTCATCGCGTGCCTCTCCTCTCGTGTACTTTTGGTCCTCTGAGCAGCTTCATCAGTCATGATAAAGAGATATATATATTTTTATTTATATTTAGTTAAGTAATAATGAATGATTTCTTAAATAAAAATACTTTAATTATTTATAATTGATATATGTAGCGAGCAATGGGCTGAAGAGCTAACAATCTGTTTGTATTTTGCGTCTGCATAGGATATACATTGTGAGTGTTAGTGCCCGGCTTATAAAGTGTAATGAATGTTCCAAGTGCGCAATCTAAATAGGCTGCGTGTGCGAGGTAACGCCGTGTGTTTATTGTGTAAAGCGGCATTGTATAGTCGTAATGTTATTAATGTGTTGCGCATCGCGTGAGTTTCCGGATTTTATAATAGTGTATTTTATAGGTCATAGTGTGATGTGTAAAGTGTTACGTGTTTTGCCGTGTTTTGCGCGGTCCGGGGTCGTGTAGCCTCGTTTTCATTTTTTTCGGCGGCCATTTTTTTCCTTGCTTAGGCGTCGAAAATCGTCTACATAGGGGTAAATTTGCGTTCCACCTCACTCACAGGCGCCCTGGCTGTGGCCTCATGCTGTCTGTGATGTTTTTGTAATTTTTTGGGGTGTATTTAGTTTTTATTGTAATTTCGTATTCTCAGTTCGTCCGTTAATCTCGTAATGTTTTGCAACTCGTATTTTTTTTTTCTAAGTCCCGCGTTTGTCAACCGCTTGCATGCCAAGGCGATCCCGCATTTATGAAGTGTTTTGTGGCTTCGTATCGCCTAAGAGCTACGTGTTAACGGCTCGCCTGCAGCGCTCATCACCTAACTCGTACACACCTCGCAGTTTGACAGCTATTATATGTGATCATCATTATTATTATTTATTATTATTATTGTTATTATTATTATTATCATTGAGAGCCTCTCCGGCCCTCCACTTTACTCCTCTACATTGCAGGCGTCGGCCAAGCTGCAACTTTTGGCGCTCAATGCGACCCTCTCCCCACTCTTTCACCCCTGTGTCTCTTTCCCCCCGCTCCCTCCCTTGTGTCTCTTTCCCCCCACTCCCTCCCATGTCTATTTGCCCCCTCTCCCTCCCGTGTGTCTGTTTCACCCTCTCTCCCTTCCGTGTCTCTTTGCCCCCTCTCCCTCCCCTGTGTCTCTTTCCCCCCACTCCCTCCCTTGTGTCTTTTCCCCCCTCTCCCTCTCATGTCTATTTGCCCCCTCTCCCTCCCGTGTGTCTGTTTCCCCCTCTCTCCCTCACGTGTCTCTTTGCCCCCTCTCCCTCCCCTGTGTCTCTTTGCCCCCTCTCCCACCCCTGGGTCTCTTTCCCCCCACTCCCTCCCTTGTGTCTCTTTCCCCCCTTTCCCTCCCATGTCTATTTGCCCCCTCTCCCTCCCGTGTGTCTGTTTCCCCCTCTCTCTCCCATGTCTATTTGCCCCCTCTCCCTCCCCTGTGTCTCTTTCCCTCCACTCCTTCCCCTGTGTCTCTTTCCCTCCACTCCTTCCCCTGGGTCTCTTTCCCACCACTCCCTCCCTTGTGTTTCTTTCTCCCCTCTCCCTCCTGTGTGTCTGTTTCCCCCTCTCTCCCTCAGGTGTCTCTTTCCCCCCACTCCCTCCCCTGGGTCAGTTTCCCCACCACTCCCTCCCTTTTGTCTCTTTCCCCCCACTCCCTCCCCTGGGTCACTTTCCCCCCCACTCCCTCCCTTTTGTCTCTTTCCCCCCACTCCCTCCCTTGTGTCTCTTTCCACCTTCTCCCCCCTCTTCCTCCACTCTCTCTCTCCCTCTCTCTCTCTCCTCTCTCCCCCTCCCTCCTTTCCTCTCCCTCTTTCTCTGTACCTTCCGTCTCTCTCCCTCTCTCTCTCTCCTTCTCCCCTCTCTCAAACTAGCTTGCAACCTCCCCGCCTCCCCCCTGTGCTGTGTGTGAGGTTGTCAGTTACATTTTTAATTAATTGGCGTCTTTTGGTGGCCTCCCAGCGGCTTCCGAGTTATGGACTCTTAAAAAAAACAATTAATAAAAGAATTAGACAGCACTGCCCCCCACCCCCAGAGTAGGGCCCCGGTGCACAGCATCGCCTGCGCCGTTGGTAGATCCGTCTCTTCAAGTTTTTATTAAGAAGTTATAAACTTTTTTTAAAGAGACAGGCACAGGGTGTTTTTTTGCTTTCTTTCTTTTTGGCTAGATCACTGCAGAATAAAGTGACCTTCGTGAGTGGCGAGGGATCCATTATTCGCCGTCTCAGTGAACCTTAGTCAGTCTGGCCCTATCAGTAACATATTAATTTCATTCTTTTTCTATGGATTTCACCAAACATGTAAATAACACGCGCGCGTCTCTCTGCACGGAGCCTCGTGTCACTAAACACATTACGGGAGACTGTTGATGCCATGAAACGTTTAGTTGCCATGGAAACGCTCGCAGGGTCAGTGGATTTTGCGCATTTCTGAACACAATCTATTTACTGCAAATGATCTGATCTCGTCGCCTGTTTAAGTCCCGGAGTTTATTTATTGAGATGTTTTCGCTTACACATCTTTATCTCGTTTTATTTGTTACATTGTAGTCATTTTTTTAATTAATTTTATATTTTAAATTATTGCAGAACAACTGTAGTTATATTCAATAAATAAAGCCCGTAATGTGATACAATCTATGTGCATTTATGCTGATGCGGAACTTACCGTTTTTGTTTTTTTCTGATCAATTAGTTTTTTATAACATTATATTTTTCTTTTTTTAATGACAGTTAAGTAACAAAAATCTACTTTTCCAATTAAAACGCACACATATTTGTTTTCGCTTTTCGTCAGCGTCACGATGGATTACATTATATTTGTGACTCCGTTTTTCCTCCTTTTATGTGATTTTCTTTCCTTTTTCCAAATATAAATCAAGCACAAAATAATAAGAAACAAAGGAAGGGGCCGTTTTCTGATCAATTTCTTGAGACTTTAAATGCAGTTTTCTCCGCACAATGGGACTGTGGCAGCTAAAACTATCAGTGCCTTTATGAGGACTAGTTTATTCATTTAAAAGAACACACCTTGCTGGGAAAACAGGAGACAGAAATGGCTGAGAGAAATAAATGGAATACCCACTAAAGTGTGTGTGTATATGTGTATATATGTATGTATATGTGTATATGTGTATGTATATGTGTATATGTGTATGTATATGTGTATATGTGTATGTGTGTACATGTGTATGTATATGTGTATAAATGTATGTATATGTGTATATGTGTATGTGTGTACATGTGTATGTATATGTGTATATGTGTATGTGTGTATATGTGTATGTATATGTGTGTATATGTGTATATGTGTATATGTGTATGTATATGTGTATATGTGTATATATGTATGTATATGTGTATAAATGTATGTATATGTGTATATGTGTATGTGTGTACATGTGTATGTATATGTGTATATGTGTATATGTGTATGTATGTATATGTGTATGTATATGTGTGTATGTGTATATATGTATGTATATGTGTATGTATATGTGTATATGTGTATGTATATGTGTATGTATATGTGTATATGTGTATGTATATGTGTATATGTGAATGTATATGTATATATGTGTATGTATATGTGTATATGTGTATGTATATGTGTATGTATATGTATATATATGTATGTATATGTGTATGTATATGTGTATATGTGTATGTATATGTGTATATGTATATGTATATGTATATATGTGTATGTATATGTGTATGTATATGTGTATATGTGTATGTATATGTGTATAGGTGAATGTATATGTATGTGTATATGTGTATATGTGTATGTATATGTGTATATGTGTATGTATATGTGTGTATGTATATGTGTATATGTGTATGTATATGTGTATGTGTGTATATGTATATGAGTATGTATATGTGTATGTATATGTGTATATATGTATGTATATGTGTATATGTATGTATATGTGGATATATATATGTATATGTGTATGTATATGTGTATGTATATGTGTATATGTGTATGTATATGTGGATATATATATGTATATGTGTATGTATATGTGTATGTATATGTGTATATGTGAATGTATATGTATGTGTATATGTGTATATGTGTATGTTTATGTATATATGTGTATGTATATGTGTATGTATATGTGTATATGTGTATGTATATGTGTATATGTGAATGTATATGTATGTGTATATGTGTATATGTGTATGTATATGTGTATATGTGTATGTATATGTGTATATGTGTATGTATATGTGTGTATGTATATGTGTATATGTGTATGTATATGTGTATGTGTGTATATGTATATGAGTATGTATATGTGTATATGTGTATGTATATGTGTATATATGTATGTATATGTGTATATGTGTATGTATATGTGGATATATATATGTATATGTGTATGTATATGTGTATGTATATGTGGATATATGTATGTATATGTGTATATGTGTATATGTGTATGTATATGTGTATATGTGTATGTATATGTGTATATATGTATGTATATGTGTATATGTGTATGTATATGTGTATATATGTATGTATATGTGTATATGTGTATGTATATGTGTATATATGTATGTATATGTGTATATGTGTATGTATATGTGTATATATGTATGTATATGTGTATGTATATGTGTATATATGTGTATGTGTATATGTGTATGTATATGTGTATATATGTATGTATATGTGTATATGTGTATGTATATGTGTATATGTATATGTGTATGTATATGTGTATATATGTATGTATATGTGTATGTATATGTGTATATATGTGTATGTGTATATGTGTATGTATATGTGTATATATGTATGTATATGTGTATATGTGTATGTATATGTGTATATGTATATGTGTATGTATATGTGTATGTATATGTGTATATGTGTAGATATATGTGTATGTATATGTGTATGTATATGTGTATATGTGTATGTATATGTGTATATGTGTATATGTGTATATGTGTATGTATATGTGTATATGTGTATGTATATGTGTATGTATATGTGTATGTATATGTATATATATGTATGTATATGTGTATGTATATGTGTATGTATATGTATATATATATGTATGTATATGTGTATGTATATGTATATATATGTATGTATATGTGTATGTATATGTGTATGTATATGTGTATATGTGTATGTATATGTGTATGTATATGTATATATATGTATGTATATGTGTATGTATATGTATATATATGTATGTATATGTGTATGTATATGTGTATATGTGTATGTATATGTGTATATGTATATGTATATGTATATATGTGTATGTATATGTGTATGTATATGTGTATATGTGTATGCATATGTGTATATGTGTATGTATATGTGTATGTATATGTGTATGTATATATGTGTATGTATATGTGTATATATGTATGTATATGTGTATGTATATGTGTATGTATATGTGTATATGTGTATATGTGTATGTATATGTGTATGTATATGTGTATATGTGTATGTATATGTGTATATGTGTATGTATATATGTGTATGTGTATGTATATGTGTATGTATATGTGTATATGTGTATGTATATGTATATATGTGTATGTATATGTGTATGTATATGTGTATATGTGTATGTATATGTGTATGTATATGTGAATATGTGTATGTATATGTGTATGTATATGTATATATGTGTATGTGTATGTATATGTGTATATGTGTATGTATATGTGTATTTATATGTGTATGTATATGTGTATATGTGTATGTATATGTGTATATGTGTATGTATATGTGTATATGTGTATATGTGTATATGTGTATTTATATGAGTATGTATATGTGTATGTCTATGTGTATGTATATGTGTATGTGTATATGTATATGTGTATGTATATGTGTATATGTGTATATGTGTATATGTGTATATGTGTATTTATATGAGTATGTATATGTGTATGTCTATGTGTATGTATATGTGTATGTGTATATGTGTATATGTGTATATGTGTATGTATATGTGTATATGTGTATGTATATGTATATGTGTATATGTGTATGTATATATGTGTATGTATATATGTGTATGTATATGTGTATATGTGTATGTATATGTGTATATGTGTATGTGTGTACATGTGTATGTATATGTGTATATGTGTATATGTGTATGTATGTATATGTGTATGTATATGTGTGTATGTGTATATATGTATGTATATGTGTATGTATATGTGTATATGTGTATGTATATGTGTATGTATATGTGTATATGTGTATGTATATGTGTATATGTGAATGTATATGTATGTGTATATGTGTATATGTGTATGTGTATGAGCTCACAATGAGCGCCCAGGGTGCTCAGAGGAGCAAAACTACATGAGGGGAGAGGCTCGCAATGAGCGCCGAAGGTGCTTAGTGCGGGGCTTGCTATGAGCGCCGAAGGTGCTCAGACGACCAAAAGTACATCAGGGGAGAGGCTCGCAATGAGCGCCAAAGGTACTCAGAGGACTAAAAGCCTTACATTGGGTGGCAAAAAGCATTACCTGCCTTACAATTTTATTGCCGTCATTTTTTTTTTTTAAATTATATAGTCATTAAAAAATTATCACTTATTGTGAATTAGCTATAATTTAATGTAGTAATTAACAAAATGATGTATATATTATCTGTAAATATTATACGTGTTTAAAATCAGTTTCACGTACAGCTATTCCCAACTACTATGGTCATATGGACGCCATATGCGTTATATTACCCCGTCACACGTATTGTACAGAAGGAGATCGCTACAGTTGTACAGATTTATATATAACCCATATGGAAGGTGCCATATATATATATATATATATAATATCCCGGGTATCTATTTGCCGACATGTACTTTATTTTATTAAGAAGTGATTATAAGCTCTGTTTTACTGCCTAAAATCTAACAAATTGTCCCTGTATGGGACTGCCCTGTGCAGCTCATGAACACACAGACTCTGTAGGGCTGGATGTGCTGTGTAGTGTCCTGTCGCTGATATATATATAAATGTAGAATAGATGGGCTTATGATACAGGACTAGCACCAGTTACGCCCCGTCCCATATATACTTTGCTCTGAGCGTTTCCGGAGACATCACTCGGTAACAAAGCGGCAGTTTTATAATTATTTCTGGGGCTCGTTATTGCACCAAAGTCATTAAGTGTCAGGTAAAAGGTTAAATGCTTTAATAAGCTGCGGCGGTGACATCACTTCCTGTCTGTGACCTCACTCGGTATGACATCACTTCCTGTCTGTGACCTCGCTCTTTATGACATCACTTCCTGTCTGTGACCTCACTCTGTATGACATCACTTCCTGTCTGTGACCTCGCTCTGTATGACATCACTTCCTGTCTGTGACCTCACTCTGTATGACATCACTTCCTGTCTGTGACCTCGCTCTGTATGACATCACCGTAAGAGACGACATATGATGAGACCTTTCCAATCTCTTTCCTCCCCTCTCTTGGGTGGCTTTTTCTCCATTACCATGACTGTCTCTTTTACAAGACTGTCTCATCTTCATCCTGTCTGCTAGTGTCTTTCCATCCCATGACTGTCTCTTTTACCTTTTACAAGACTGTCTCTTTCCCTCCCATGGCTGTCTCTTTCACTCTTTCCATGACTGTCTCTTTCCCTCCCATGGCTGTCTCTTTCACTCTTTCCATGACTGTCTCTTTCCATCCCATGGCTGTCTCTTTCACTCTTTCCATGACTGTCTCTTTCCATCCCATGGCTGTCTCTTTCACTCTTTCCATGACTGTCTCTTTCCATCCCATGGCTGTCTTTATCATCCTTCTCCCATCTGCCGCTCTCCTCTCTTGCTGTCTCTTCCCCAGTTTTACCTGGCAGCGGTCTCCTTCCTCCCTTGCCTACCTCTCTCCACCTCATCAATCACCCTCTTTCTTCCCCTGGATGTCTCTTTCTTTTCATTCCCTTTGCTGTCTCTATCTTCTCTTGATTGTCTCTCTCCTCCCTAACACTACGTGTCTCTCTTGACTTGTTTGTAACTGTCTCTCATGGCTGTCTCTCTCATCCTTCTGCGCGCTCACACGCTGTCACATGTCCTGCTTTCTCCACCATGCTCTCTCTTTAATTTTGAATATCCAGGATGTCTCTACGCACCCAGGGCTGGTGAGCTGTCTCTTTCCTTACATTGGCTGCTTCTTATTTTTTGCTCTTATTGACACTCTCTTCCTTGCTATGGTTGCTTCTCCTCCCTTTCCTTACCCATCTCTCTTTTCCCTGATGTTAGCTGTCTCCTTCCTGAATTCCCCAGACTGTCTCTTATCAGACTGTCTCATTCTCCTTGTTATGACTGCCTCTCTTCCCGTGTCTTGGTGATGTCTCTCTTTTTCCTTGACTCTGGCTGTCTCCTTCCCTCATTCCCCAGACTGTCTCTTATCAGACTGTCTCATTCTCCTTGTTATGACTGCCTCTCTTCCCGTGTCTTGGTGATGTCTCTCTTTTTCCTTGACTCTGGCTGTCTCCTTCCTGCATTCCCCAGACTGTCTCTTATCAGACTGTCTCATTCTCAGTGTTATGACTGCCTTTCTTCCTGTGTCTTGGTCATGTCTCTCTTTTTTCTTGACTCTGGCTGTCTCCTTCCTGCATTCCCCAGACTGTCTCTTATCAGACTGTCTCATTCTCAGTGTTATGACAAATGGTTTGCCCTTGCGCACGCAGCCTATTTACACTGCGCACTTGCCACATTGCTGACACTTACACCTCAGCTCAGCAAAAGTACAAATGTCCATTGTAAGCTGCAGGAAAACAAAAGTGATTGTTAGCTCTTCAGCATAGTGATTGCTGGATATATTAATTACAAATAGTAAAGTATATTCATTTATGATTATAAAAAAATATATTTATATAAAAAAAACAGAGAAGAGGAGAGACTCGCTTTGCCAAAGGCGCTCAGCGCGGAGCTCACAATGAGCGCCCAGGGTGCTCAGAGGAGCAAAACTACATGAGGGGAGAGGCTCGCAATGAGCGCCGAAGGTGCTTAGTGCGGGGCTTGCTATGAGCGCCGAAGGTGCTCAGACGACCAAAAGTACATCAGGGGAGAGGCTCGCAATGAGCGCCAAAGGTACTCAGAGGACTAAAAGCCTTACATTGGGTGGCAAAAAGCATTACCTGCCTTACAATTTTATTGCCGTCATTTTTTTTTTTTAAATTATATAGTCATTAAAAAATTATCACTTATTGTGAATTAGCTATAATTTAATGTAGTAATTAACAAAATGATGTATATATTATCTGTAAATATTATACGTGTTTAAAATCAGTTTCACGTACAGCTATTCCCAACTACTATGGTCATATGGACGCCATATGCGTTATATTACCCCGTCACACGTATTGTACAGAAGGAGATCGCTACAGTTGTACAGATTTATATATAACCCATATGGAAGGTGCCATATATATATATATATATATAATATCCCGGGTATCTATTTGCCGACATGTACTTTATTTTATTAAGAAGTGATTATAAGCTCTGTTTTACTGCCTAAAATCTAACAAATTGTCCCTGTATGGGACTGCCCTGTGCAGCTCATGAACACACAGACTCTGTAGGGCTGGATGTGCTGTGTAGTGTCCTGTCGCTGATATATATATAAATGTAGAATAGATGGGCTTATGATACAGGACTAGCACCAGTTACGCCCCGTCCCATATATACTTTGCTCTGAGCGTTTCCGGAGACATCACTCGGTAACAAAGCGTCAGTTTTATAATTATTTCTGGGGCTCGTTATTGCACCAAAGTCATTAAGTGTCAGGTAAAAGGTTAAATGCTTTAATAAGCTGCGGCGGTGACATCACTTCCTGTCTGTGACCTCACTCGGTATGACATCACTTCCTGTCTGTGACCTCGCTCTGTATGACATCACTTCCTGTCTGTGACCTCACTCTGTATGACATCACTTCCTGTCTGTGACCTCGCTCTGTATGACATCACTTCCTGTCTGTGACCTCACTCTGTATGACATCACTTCCTGTCTGTGACCTCGCTCTGTATGACATCACCGTAAGAGACGACATATGATGAGACCTTTCCAATCTCTTTCCTCCCCTCTCTTGGGTGGCTTTTTCTCCATTACCATGACTGTCTCTTTTACAAGACTGTCTCATCTTCATCCTGTCTGCTAGTGTCTTTCCATCCCATGACTGTCTCTTTTACCTTTTACAAGACTGTCTCTTTCCCTCCCATGGCTGTCTCTTTCACTCTTTCCATGACTGTCTCTTTCCATCCCATGGCTGTCTCTTTCACTCTTTCCATGACTGTCTCTTTCCATCCCATGGCTGTCTCTTTCACTCTTTCCATGACTGTCTCTTTCCATCCCATGGCTGTCTTTATCATCCTTCTCCCATCTGCCGCTCTCCTCTCTTGCTGTCTCTTCCCCAGTTTTACCTGGCAGCGGTCTCCTTCCTCCCTTGCCTACCTCTCTCCACCTCATCAATCACCCTCTTTCTTCCCCTGGATGTCTCTTTCTTTTCATTCCCTTTGCTGTCTCTATCTTCTCTTGATTGTCTCTCTCCTCCCTAACACTACGTGTCTCTCTTGACTTGTTTGTAACTGTCTCTCATGGCTGTCTCTCTCATCCTTCTGCGCGCTCACACGCTGTCACATGTCCTGCTTTCTCCACCATGCTCTCTCTTTAATTTTGAATATCCAGGATGTCTCTACGCACCCAGGGCTGGTGAGCTGTCTCTTTCCTTACATTGGCTGCTTCTTATTTTTTGCTCTTATTGACACTCTCTTCCTTGCTATGGTTGCTTCTCCTCCCTTTCCTTACCCATCTCTCTTTTCCCTGATGTTAGCTGTCTCCTTCCTGAATTCCCCAGACTGTCTCTTATCAGACTGTCTCATTCTCCTTGTTATGACTGCCTCTCTTCCCGTGTCTTGGTGATGTCTCTCTTTTTCCTTGACTCTGGCTGTCTCCTTCCCTCATTCCCCAGACTGTCTCTTATCAGACTGTCTCATTCTCATTGTTATGACTGCCTCTCTTCCCGTGTCTTGGTGATGTCTCTCTTTTTCCTTGACTCTGGCTGTCTCCTTCCTGCATTCCCCAGACTGTCTCTTATCAGACTGTCTCATTCTCAGTGTTATGACTGCCTTTCTTCCTGTGTCTTGGTCATGTCTCTCTTTTTTCTTGACTCTGGCTGTCTCCTTCCTGCATTCCCCAGACTGTCTCTTATCAGACTGTCTCATTCTCAGTGTTATGACAAATGGTTTGCCCTTGCGCACGCAGCCTATTTACACTGCGCACTTGCCACATTGCTGACACTTACACCTCAGCTCAGCAAAAGTACAAATGTCCATTGTAAGCTGCAGGAAAACAAAAGTGATTGTTAGCTCTTCAGCATAGTGATTGCTGGATATATTAATTACAAATAGTAAAGTATATTCATTTATGATTATAAAAAAATATATTTATATAAAAAAAACAGAGAAGAGGAGAGACTCGCTTTGCCAAAGGCGCTCAGCGCGGAGCTCACAATGAGCGCCCAGGGTGCTCAGAGGAGCAAAACTACATGAGGGGAGAGGCTCGCAATGAGCGCCGAAGGTGCTTAGTGCGGGGCTTGCTATGAGCGCCGAAGGTGCTCAGACGACCAAAAGTACATCAGGGGAGAGGCTCGCAATGAGCGCCAAAGGTACTCAGAGGACTAAAAGCCTTACATTGGGTGGCAAAAAGCATTACCTGCCTTACAATTTTATTGCCGTCATTTTTTTTTTTTAAATTATATAGTCATTAAAAAATTATCACTTATTGTGAATTAGCTATAATTTAATGTAGTAATTAACAAAATGATGTATATATTATCTGTAAATATTATACGTGTTTAAAATCAGTTTCACGTACAGCTATTCCCAACTACTATGGTCATATGGACGCCATATGCGTTATATTACCCCGTCACACGTATTGTACAGAAGGAGATCGCTACAGTTGTACAGATTTATATATAACCCATATGGAAGGTGCCATATATATATATATATATATAATATCCCGGGTATCTATTTGCCGACATGTACTTTATTTTATTAAGAAGTGATTATAAGCTCTGTTTTACTGCCTAAAATCTAACAAATTGTCCCTGTATGGGACTGCCCTGTGCAGCTCATGAACACACAGACTCTGTAGGGCTGGATGTGCTGTGTAGTGTCCTGTCGCTGATATATATATAAATGTAGAATAGATGGGCTTATGATACAGGACTAGCACCAGTTACGCCCCGTCCCATATATACTTTGCTCTGAGCGTTTCCGGAGACATCACTCGGTAACAAAGCGGCAGTTTTATAATTATTTCTGGGGCTCGTTATTGCACCAAAGTCATTAAGTGTCAGGTAAAAGGTTAAATGCTTTAATAAGCTGCGGCGGTGACATCACTTCCTGTCTGTGACCTCACTCGGTATGACATCACTTCCTGTCTGTGACCTCGCTCTTTATGACATCACTTCCTGTCTGTGACCTCACTCTGTATGACATCACTTCCTGTCTGTGACCTCGCTCTGTATGACATCACTTCCTGTCTGTGACCTCACTCTGTATGACATCACTTCCTGTCTGTGACCTCGCTCTGTATGACATCACCGTAAGAGACGACATATGATGAGACCTTTCCAATCTCTTTCCTCCCCTCTCTTGGGTGGCTTTTTCTCCATTACCATGACTGTCTCTTTTACAAGACTGTCTCATCTTCATCCTGTCTGCTAGTGTCTTTCCATCCCATGACTGTCTCTTTTACCTTTTACAAGACTGTCTCTTTCCCTCCCATGGCTGTCTCTTTCACTCTTTCCATGACTGTCTCTTTCCCTCCCATGGCTGTCTCTTTCACTCTTTCCATGACTGTCTCTTTCCATCCCATGGCTGTCTCTTTCACTCTTTCCATGACTGTCTCTTTCCATCCCATGGCTGTCTCTTTCACTCTTTCCATGACTGTCTCTTTCCATCCCATGGCTGTCTTTATCATCCTTCTCCCATCTGCCGCTCTCCTCTCTTGCTGTCTCTTCCCCAGTTTTACCTGGCAGCGGTCTCCTTCCTCCCTTGCCTACCTCTCTCCACCTCATCAATCACCCTCTTTCTTCCCCTGGATGTCTCTTTCTTTTCATTCCCTTTGCTGTCTCTATCTTCTCTTGATTGTCTCTCTCCTCCCTAACACTACGTGTCTCTCTTGACTTGTTTGTAACTGTCTCTCATGGCTGTCTCTCTCATCCTTCTGCGCGCTCACACGCTGTCACATGTCCTGCTTTCTCCACCATGCTCTCTCTTTAATTTTGAATATCCAGGATGTCTCTACGCACCCAGGGCTGGTGAGCTGTCTCTTTCCTTACATTGGCTGCTTCTTATTTTTTGCTCTTATTGACACTCTCTTCCTTGCTATGGTTGCTTCTCCTCCCTTTCCTTACCCATCTCTCTTTTCCCTGATGTTAGCTGTCTCCTTCCTGAATTCCCCAGACTGTCTCTTATCAGACTGTCTCATTCTCCTTGTTATGACTGCCTCTCTTCCCGTGTCTTGGTGATGTCTCTCTTTTTCCTTGACTCTGGCTGTCTCCTTCCCTCATTCCCCAGACTGTCTCTTATCAGACTGTCTCATTCTCCTTGTTATGACTGCCTCTCTTCCCGTGTCTTGGTGATGTCTCTCTTTTTCCTTGACTCTGGCTGTCTCCTTCCTGCATTCCCCAGACTGTCTCTTATCAGACTGTCTCATTCTCAGTGTTATGACTGCCTTTCTTCCTGTGTCTTGGTCATGTCTCTCTTTTTTCTTGACTCTGGCTGTCTCCTTCCTGCATTCCCCAGACTGTCTCTTATCAGACTGTCTCATTCTCAGTGTTATGACTGCCTCTCTTCCCGTGTCTTGGTGATGTCTCTCTATTTCCTTGACTCTGTCTGTCTCCTTCTCTCATTCCCCAGACTGTCTCTTATCAGACTGTCTCATTCTCAGTGTTATGACTGCCTTTCTTCCCGTGTCTTGGTGATGTCTCTCTTTTTCCTTGACTCTGGCTGTCTCCTTCCTGCATTCCCCAGACTGTCTCTTATCAGACTGTCTCATTCTCCGTGTTATGACTGCCTCTCTTCCCGTGTCTTGGTGATGTCTCTCTATTTCCTTGACTCTGTCTGTCTCCTTCTCTCATTCCCCAGACTGTCTCTTATCAGACTGTCTCATTCTCAGTGTTATGACTGCCTTTCTTCCCGTGTCTTGGTGATGTCTCTCTTTTTCCTTGACTCTGGCTGTCTCCTTCCTGCATTCCCCAGACTGTCTCTTATCAGACTGTCTCATTCTCCGTGTTATGACTGCCTTTCTTCCCGTGTCTTGGTGATGTCTCTCTTTTTCCTTGACTCTGGCTGTCTCCTTCCTGCATTCCCCAGACTGTCTCTTATCAGACTGTCTCATTCTCAGTGTTATGACTGCCTTTCTTCCCGTGTCTTGGTGATGTCTCTCTATTTCCTTGACTCTGGCTGTCTCCTTCTCTCATTCCCCTTCTGTCTCTTATCAGACTGTCTCATTCTCCGTGTTATGACTGCCTTTCTTCCTGTGTCTTGATGATGTCTCTCTATTTCCTTGACTCTGGCTGTCTCCTTCTCTCATTCCCCTTCTGTCTCTTATCAGACTGTCTCATTCTCTGTGTTATGACTGCCTTTCTTCCTGTGTCTTGGTCATGTCTCTCTTTTTCTTGACTCTGGCTGTCTCCTTCCCTCATTCCCCAGACTGTCTCTTATCAGACTGTCTCATTCTCTGTGTTATGACTGCCTTTCTTTCTGTGTCTTGGTCATGTCTCTCTTTTCCTTGACTCTGGCTGTCTCCTTCCCTCATTCCCCAGACTGTCTCCTATCAGACTGTCTCATTCTCAGTGTTATGACTGCCTTTCTTCCCGTGTCTTGGTGATGTCTCTCTTTTTTCTTGACTCTGGCTGTCTCCTTCCCTCATTCCCCAGACTGTCTCTTATCAGACTGTCTCATTCTCTGTGTTATGACTGCCTTTCTTCCTGTGTCTTGGTCATGTCTCTCTTTTTTCTTGACTCTGGCTGTCTCCTTCCCTCATTCCCCTTCTGTCTCTTATCAGACTGTCTCATTCTCCGTGTTATGACTGCCACTCTTCCCGTGTCTTGGTGATGTCTCTCTTTTTTCTTGACTCTGGCTGTCTCCTTCCCTCATTCCCCTTCTGTCCCTTATCAGACTGTCTCATTCTCCTTGTATTCTCCTGTTTCTTCACTCTGACCCTTAGGTGACCCTCCTTCCTCCTCCATTAGCAGAATGTGACCCTCCAATCTTTCCTATTTCCAGTAGTGTGATAGTGGCCGTGACCCCAGAGCGCTGTGTAATGACAGGCCAGGATTTCTGTAAGGGATGACCCCCCCCCTGTATTATAATAAGGGCATTCATCTTATTTACATTCCGTGCGCTCACATTCATTCAGCAGAATAGATTCTGACATCTTGGCGCGAGTGTGGCCCCCGGGAGCCGCTCCTGTCCATCTCATGTGGCGCTCTCGGCCGCGGTGCGCTTTTGATGGACGTCGGTTCCGCTTGTGCGGTTCTGTATGTTGGCTTTATTTTCGCACCCCCTCTTTCAGACTATATGATGTACAATAACATCCCACGAGAGACGGGTCTGAAGAGGCGCCGTCTGTGCTTATAATCAACCCTTTCATAGCCAGAGACACTCTGTGTTATGGTCCTGTGCGCAAAGCTTTTATCAATCACATATAATAGTTGTCAAACTGCGATTCGTCATCACACTTGCGACAAATCGCAGTTTAGCAACTGTGCATTCCGCAACGGACCGCACAGACACACAGGGCGGTGGTGACCCGCGCAGGCGCATTGCGCGGTGGAGACACAGGAGGAGGAGGGGACACACAGGGAAGGAGGGGGAGGACACAGAAGAGAGGGGGGAGAGACAAAGGGCAGGGAGAGGAGAGGGTGAAGAGACACAGGGGAGGGGGGAGACACACAGGGGTGGGAGAGGAGGGGGTAGACACGCGGAGAGGGAGAGGAGGGGGCGAGACACAGGGGAGGGAGATGAGGGGGAAGAGACACAGGGGAGGGAAATGGGTGGAACAGACATGAGGGAGGGGGGAAGAGACATGGGGGAAAGAGACACTGGGGGCGGGGAAAGAGACACAGGGCAGGGAGAGGGGGGGAGACACAGAGGAGGGGTAGAGAGACACAGGGGAGTAAGAGGAGGGGGAGAGACACAGGGGAATGAGAGGGGGGAGAGACACAGAGGGGGGAGACACAGAGGAGGGGAGAGACACAGGGGAGTGAGAGGAGGGGGGAAGAGACACAGGGGAATGAGAGGAGGGGGAAGTGATACAGGGGAGTGAGAGGAAGGGGGAGAGACACAAAGGAGTGAGAGGAGGGGGAGAGACACAGGGGAGGGAGAGGAGGGGGGAAGAGACACAGAGGAGGGGGGAGACACAGGGGTAGGAGATGAGGGGGTAGACATATAGGGGAGGGAGAGGAGGGGGAGACACACAGGGGATGAGAGGGGGGGGGAGAGACACAGAGGAGAGGGGAGACACAGGGGAGTTAGAGGAGGGGGGAGACACACAGGGTAATGAGAGGGGGGAGAGACACAGAGGAGGGGGGAGACACAGGGTAGTGAGAGGAGGGAGGAGAGACACAGGGGAGTGAGACGAGAAGGGGAGAGACAAAGGGGAGGGGGGAGACACACAGGGGTGGGAGAGGAGGGGGGATGACACACAGGGGAGGGAGAGGAGGGGGCGAGACACAGGGGAGGGAGAGGAGGGGGAAGAGACACAGGGGAGGGAAATGGGTGGAACAGACACGAGGGAGGGGGGAGAGACACAGGGGAGTGAGAAGAGGGGGAAGAGACACAGAGGAGGAGGGGGGAGACACACAGGGGAGGGAGACGAGGGGGGGAGAGACAAAGGGGAGGGGGGAGACACACAGGGGTGGGAGAGGAGGGGGGATGACACACAGGGGAGGGAGAGGAGGGGGCCGAGACACAGGGGAGGGAGAGGAGGGGGGAGAGACACAGGGGAATGAGAGGGGGAGAGACACAGAGGGGGGGAGACACAGAGGAGGAGGAGAGACACAGGGGAGTGAGAGGAAGGGGGAGAGACACAGGGGAATGAAAGACACAAAGGAGTCTCTCATAAATTGCGGGCGTAAAACCATAATTTTTTTTCAAGCCCGGAAATCAGAAAAACATTTATCAATTTCCCGCAAATGGTTTCACACCCGTAACTGCAAACAGGAGCACAAAGGAAGGAAAGGAGGGAGAGCATTGCCAGCCTTCACATTTTATTGCTGTCATTTTTGACGGGCAAGTCGCTAGTTTATTATAATTTATAAAACTAGGAACTTGCCAGTCAAAAATTACAGGATTCAAATTGTAAGGCTGGCAATGCTGTTTGCCACACAATGTGAGGCTTTTGCTCCTCTGAGCACCTTTGGCGCTCAACGCGAGCCTCTCCCCATGTACTTCAAGTTTCCTGCTTTGCAACGATCACCTTCGGCGCTCATTGCGACCCTTTTCCTCCTGCCTACTGTATGGGCTGCTCATTTCAGGTTTTGTTACCCTGCCAGTTTTGTGCTTGGGAACGCCGTGCGTCTTTCTCCACCATCTCCCCCTGCCCCTCCCCTGTGTGTTTCTCCTATGTGTCTCTGCTGAATTTTTTAGTGGCGCGCGCTGACTGCCGTTTGTTTTATTTTCAAAGTCCTGCGTGCCTGGCATTATTGGTGTAAGTGTTACTGTCTTCAGCGTCGTGTATTTTGTACGTTTTGCGAGCCTGGCGTTGCCGAGCCTCGTTTTCATGTTTTTTGTGAAAATTTGAGTTTTTTGTCCGCCATTTTTTTCCTTGCTCAGGCAATTTTGGAGTGACGAAAAATGCTGAATATGGGTGTAATTCGCTTGCAACCTCACTCCCCGGCTTCCTGTGTCTCCCCCTGCTCTGTGTGTGAGTGTGTTAGAATTTTTTGTACATGTTTTTTTTTTTGTGGGTTTTTAGAGTTACGCGCTTGAACAGTGCTTTGACCCGCTTTGCAAGGCTCGCATGTGCTGCACGGTTGCTTTGCCTTGCTTTGCGAGGGTTGCATGTGCGACTATGTTATCATTACTATATTTGTAGCGGTCTAGCTGATCCGTAGTGATTGATTTGGGTTCAGTGATCACATGCGTAACACTTGTACATACTGCAAAAGAATCTGCAATGTTCTCTTTCCCCAGGAGGACTGAAACAGTTAACTTTTCTGAGCAGTTGATTAGATGCACCTGATCAGAGACGGCTGCTAATTAACTAAGTGTACAGTCTGTCCTCTTCTGGATCGCTACCTTGTTGTGGTGAAGGGGCTTGTGTACTGCGAGCTATACCATGTAGGGTCACCCAAGATGGGCATGTCATAGCAGAGAGGTCAGACACATCACTGTCCATTTGAGAGGGATCTGGCAACCCACTCCAGTATCTTAGCCAAGATAACCTTATGGATAAGCACAACCCGAGACACAATGATGTGCCTGGCATGCTGCGGTCCATAGGGTCCTGGAGAGTCGGACACGGCTGAACAATACAATAACATTCTGTCTGGATAGGGACACACAGGAAGGTGTTTGCATAATGTTTCTACTTATTATAGATCATGACAGGGGGGCACAAGATCAGTGCTGGAGGGCCACACAAAAGCCTGGATTTGAAGATTTCCTTTCTGTGCACAGATGAGTCAATCAGGATGACTGAAGAAGCGATTTGATATCATCAAATTCAGGCCTGTGTGTGGCCCTCCAGGACCGAACTTGTCCAACCACTGATTATGGTGACAAAGCAGACCTCAGATCTACACCAGTTAGACACCAGAGCACACAACAGGAAGTTTGCTAGGCTGCCTCGCCTAAATGTTTAAAAGGGTCAGAGCAAAGTAGCAAAGCACGTCAGCCAGATACCTATAAGAGTAAGAGCTTTAAAGTATAAGAACTTGCACATTTTAAACATTACAAATAAAACATACTGATGCATGTACTTACATTTTCATCACCATTATTGTTGTAGTACAGTGGTCATTTAAGAGCCTTTAGAAGGGGTGGATGGCCGTTGACTCCCGACGGCCTACATTGTTTCATGCCTGGCCTGTTGGTGACTATGAAGTTTTGCTGTTGGTCTTCATCGGTGCTGTGTGGATTTATGAATTGGTCAGCCTGATTCCTGATGTAATAGGTCAGGCTGACCGGGGCATTACCAGTGATAGTGGACATCAAGGCAAATCTCCGGCTGTTGCCTGTTCACTGTGACAACCAACATCTCCCGGGCAGCAGGCTGGATGATCCAGCAGTCAAAAGCCAACCAGGAGTCCAGGGTGAAAAATGTCTTTCCATTCATGTATACCATTCAAACACATGCTCTTGTTCCTTGTTATATTCCTATTTACAGAGGACTTGGAGTTGCAATGGCCCTCTTTATCTGTGTGAATGACTCCCATCTATCCAAATTTCAGTTTTAGCAAGGAGCATCCAGCTTATTGGGTTGATTGAGGCGTACGGTTCTCAATCCTCCAAGACTGTAGCGCCTGCTAAATGGGCATCCAGACGTTTTGTTCTTATGTTTGCTCACACCAGACAGAGATATTTGTTAATGTGTTCTGCTCTTCTAATACAGATGGCCATCAATGTGTATGGTTGTTTGGATACTCCAACATACAGTATATATGGTCAGAAGGCCGGATCAAGAGCTTGACAGCTGGCTCCAACTTGGGTTGGGCATCCGTGGCAGGATTTTCTTAAAACTGTGCAGGATTTGCCCTTCTTCACTTTTGGTCCTACAAACAGGACGGAATGACCTGGGTCTGTGGCCCATGAAGGTGTTGACACCAGAACTAAGGTTGACTGAACTTTTAATGTATCATGGTTTTTGTCATGTTGATAAATTGGCCCAATTGTGATCTGGTTCATTGTGTTGGGTTGATGGGTAGCCATTGTTTGAGGGAGGAGAGGTTAGGCAGTAACACAGTCTTTGACAGTGGATGGGTCAAGGCACTTCTGCAATATATAATTTATATATATACTAGCGACTTGCCCGTCAAATGACGGCAATAACATTTGAAGCCTGGCAATGCTGTTTGCCACACAATGCAATGTTCTCTGCGCCTTTGGCATTCATTGCGAGCCTCTCCCACCTCTATTTTATGGTCCTCATGATGAGCGCCTTTGGTGCTCATCGAGAGCCTCGCAATCAGCGGCTTTGCCGCTCATTGCAGGCATCAGCCAACCCGCAACCACTGTCCTCAACCTCTCCCTCCGGTGTCTCTTTGGACCCTCTCCGTCCCCTGGGGTTTCCCCCCTCTCTCACCCTGTGTCTCTTCCCCCCACTCCCTCCCATGTGTCTTTTTCCCCCCTCTATCACCCCTGTGTCTCTTTGCCCTCTCTATAACCCCTGTGTCTCTTTTCCCGACTCCGTCCCCTGTATCTAATTTCCCCCTCCTCTCTATCCCTTGTGTCTCATTACCTCATCCTCTCTCTCCCTTGTGTCTTATTTCCCCCCTTCTTTCTCTCCCTTGTGTCTAATTTGCCCCCTTCTCTCTCTCCCTTGTGTCTCATTTCCCCCCTCCACTCCCTCCCTTGCGTCTCACTCCCACCTTGTCTTCCTCCTTTATGTCTAATTTCCCCACTTCTCTCTCTCTCCCTTGTGTCTCATTTACCCCCTCCACTCCCTCCCTTGTGTCTCACTCCCCTCTTCCTTCTTTATGTCTAATTTCCCCACCTCTCTCTCCATTGTGTCTCATTTCCTCCTCCTCCTCTCTCTCCCTTGTTTCTCATTTCCCCCTCCTCTCCCTTACTTGTTTCTATTTTCCCCTGTTTCTCCTTCCCTTGTGTCTCATTTCCCCCTAATCTATCTCTCTTGTGTCTCATCTCCCCCTCTCTTTCTCCCTTGTGTCTCAATTCCCCTCCCTCTCTATCCCTTGTGTCTCATTTCCCCCCACCTCTGCCTCCCTTGTGTCTCATTTCCCCCCTCCTCTTTTTCCTTAGTGTCTCATTTCCCCCCTCCAATCTCTTTACTTTGTGTCTCATTTCCCCCTCCTCTCACTCCCTTGTGTCTCATTTCCCCCTCCTCTCTCTCTCCTTTGTGTCTCATTTCCCCCCTTTCTCTCTCCCTTGTGTCTCATTTACCACTCCTCTAACTCCCTTGTGTCTCATTTCCCCCCACCTTTCGCTCCCTAGTGTCTCATTTCCCCCCTCTAATCTCTCTACTTTGTGTCTCATTTCCCCCTCCTCTCACACCCTTGTGTCTCATTTCCCCCTCCTCTCTCTCCTTTGTGTCTCATTTCCCCCTCCTCGTCTTTTATTGTGTCTCCTTTTCCCCCTCCTCTCACTCCCTTCTGTCTCATTTCCCCCTCCTCGTCCTTTATTGTGTCGCCTTTTCCCCCTTCTCCGCCTCCCTTTTGTTTCATTTCCACCTCCTCTCCCCCCTTGTGTCTCATTTCCCCCTGCTCTCCCTCCCTTAAGTCTTATTCCCCACTCCTCTCCTTATCTTGTGTCTCATTTCCCCCTCCTCTCTCTCGCTTGTTTCTCATTTCCCCCTCCTCTCTTTACCTTGTGTCTCATTTCCCCCTCTTCTCTCTCCCCTTTGTCTCATCCCCCCTCTCCCTCCTTTGTGTCTCATTTCCCCCTCCTTTCCCTCCCTTATTTATCATTTCCCCCTCCTCTCCATCCTTGGAGTCTCATTCGCCCCTCATCTCCATCCTTTGTGTCATATTTACTCCTACTCTCTCTCCCTTGTGTCTCGTTTCCCCCTCCTCTCTCCCTTGTGTCTCTTTTCCTCCTCTCCTCTCCCTCCCTTGAGTCTCATTCCCTCTCTCCTCTCCCTCCCTTGTGTCTCATTTTCCCCTCCTCTACCTCCCTTGTATTTCATTCCCCCCTCATCTCCCTCCCTTGTGTTTTATTTGCCCCCTCCTCTCCCTCCCTTGGGTCTCATTACCCCTCTCCTCTCCCTCCCTTGTGTCTCATTTTCTCCTCCTCTACCTCCCTTGTGTCTCATTTACCCCTCATCTCCCTCCCTTAGGTTTTATTTCCCTCCTCCTCTCCCTCCCTTAAGTCTCATTCCCCCCTCCTTTCCTTCACTTGTGTCTCATTTCCCCCCTCCTCTCTCTCCCCTTGTGTCTCAATTTCCCCTCCTCTCTCTACATTGTATTTCATTTCCCCCTCCTCTCTCTCTTGTGTCTCATTCCCCCCTCTCCCCCCCTTTGTGTCTCATTTCCCCCATCTCTCTCTCCCTTAAGTCTCATTTCCCCCCTCCTCTCTCCCCCTTGTGTCTCATTTCCCCCTCTTCTCTCTCTCTCTTGCGTCTAATTTACCCCCTCCACTCCCTCCTTTGTGTCTCATTTCCCCCTCCTATCCCCTTTTTATGTCTCATTTCCCCCTCCCTTGTGTTTCATTTCCCCATCCTCTCCATCCCTTCTGTCTCATTTCCCCCTCCTCTCCCTCCCTTGTGTCTCCTTTTCCCCCTTATATCCCTACCTTGTTTCTCATTCCCCCCTCATCTCCCCCCTTGTGTTTCAATTCCCCCCTCCTCTCTCTCTTGTGTCTCTTTTCCCCCTCCTCTCTCCCCCTTGTGCCTCATTTCCCCTCTTTTCTCTCTCCCTTGTATCTCATTTACCCCTCCACTCCCTACTTTGTGTCTCATTTCCCCCTCCTCTCCCCCTTTTGTGTCTCATTTTCCCCTCCCTTGTGTTTCATTTCTCTATACTCTCCATCCCTTGTGTCTCATTTCCCCCCTCTTCTCTCTCCCTTGTGTCTCATTCCGCCCTCCTCACTCTCCCTTGTGTCTCATTTTCCCCCTTATATCCCTACCTTGTTTCTCATTCCCCCCTCATCTCCCTCCCTTGCGTTTCAATTTTCCCTCCTCTTTCTATCTTCTTTCTCATTTCCCCCTCCTCTCTCTCTTGTGTCTCATTCCCCCTCTCCCTCCCTTGTGTCTCATTTCCCCCATCTCGCTCTCCCTTGTGTCTCATTTCCCCCCTCCTCTCTCTCTCTTGTGTCTCATTCCCCCATCTCCCTCCCTTGTGTCTCATTTCCCCCATCTCTCTCTCCCTTGTGTCTCATTTGCCCCCTCCACACCCTCCTTTGTGCCTCATTTCCCCCTCCTCTCTCCCCCTTGTGCCTCATTTCCCCTCTTTTCTCTCTCCCTTGTATCTCATTTACCCTCTCCCCTCCCTCCTTTGTGTCTCATTTCCCCCTCCTATCCCCGTTTTGTGTCTCATTTTCCCCTCCCTTGTGTTTCATTTCCCCATCCTCTCCATCCCTTCTGTCTCATTTCCCCCTCCTCTCCCTCCCTTGTGTCTCCTTTTCCCCCTTATATCCCTACCTTGTTTCTCCTTCCCCCCTCATCTCCCCCCGTGTGTTTCAATTCCCCCCTCCTCTCTCTCTTGTGTCTCATTTCCCCCTCCTCTCACCCTTGTGCCTCATTTCCCCTCTTTTCTCTCTCCCTTGTATCTCATTTACCCCTCCACTCCCTACTTTGTGTCTCATTTCCCCCTCCTCTCCCCCTTTTGTGTCTCATTTTCCCCTCCCTTGTGTTTCATTTCTCTATACTCTCCATCCCTTGTGTCTCATTTCCCCCCTCTTCTCTCTCCCTTGTGTCTCATTCCCCCCTCCTCTCTCTCCCTTGTGTCTCATTTTCCCCCTTATATCCCTACCTTGTTTCTCATTCCCCCCTCATCTCCCTCCCTTGCGTTTCAATTTTCCCTCCTCTTTCTATCTTCTTTCTCATTTCCCCCTCCTCTCTCTCTTGTGTCTCATTCCCCCTCTCCCTCCCTTGTGTCTCATTTCCCCCATCTCGCTCTCCCTTGTGTCTCATTTCCCCCCTCCTCTCTCTCTCTTGTGTCTCATTCCCCCATCTCCCTCCCTTGTGTCTCATTTCCCCCATCTCTCTCTCCCTTGTGTCTCATTTGCCCCCTCCACTCCCTCCTTTGTGCCTCATTTCCCCCTCCTCTCTCCCCCTTGTGCCTCATTTCCCCTCTTTTCTCTCTCCCTTGTATCTCATTTACCCTCTCCCCTCCCTCCTTTGTGTCTCATTTCCCCCTCCTATCCCCATTTTGTGTCTCATTTTCCCCTCCCTTGTGTTTCATTTCCCCATCCTCTCCATCCCTTGTGTCTCATTTCCCCCTCCTCTCCCTCCCTTGTGTCTCCTTTTCCCCCTTATATCCCTACCTTGTTTCTCCTTCCCCCCTCATCTCCCCCCCGTGTGTTTCAATTCCCCCCTCCTCTCTCTCTTGTGTCTCATTTCCCCCTCCTCTCCCCCTTGTGCCTCATTTCCCCTCTTTTCTCTCTCCCTTGTATCTCATTTACCCCTCCACTCCCTCCTTTGTGTCTCATTTCCCCCTCCTCTCCCCCTTTTGTGTCTCATTTTCCCCTCCCTTGTGTTTCATTTCTCTATACTCTCCATCCCTTGTGTCTCATTTCCCCCCTCTTCTCTCTCCCTTGTGTCTCATTCCCCCCTCCTCTCTCTCCCTTCTGTCTCATTTCCCCCTTATATCCCTACCTTGTTTCTCATTCCCCCCTCATCTCCCTCCCTTGCGTTTCAATTTTCCCTCCTCTTTCTATCTTCTTTCTCATTTCCCCCTCCTCTCTCTCTTGTGTCTCATTCCCCCTCTCCCTCCCTTGTGTCTCATTTCCCCCATCTCGCTCTCCCTTGTGTCTCATTTCCCCCCTCCTCTCTCTCTCTTGTGTCTCATTCCCCCATCTCCCTCCCTTGTGTCTCATTTCCCCCATCTCTCTCTCCCTTGTGTCTCATTTGCCCCCTCCACACCCTCCTTTGTGCCTCATTTCCCCCTCCTCTCTCCCTCTTGTGCCTCATTTCCCCTCTTTTCTCTCTCCCTTGTATCTCATTTACCCTCTCCCCTCCCTCCTTTGTGTCTCATTTCCCCCTCCTCTCCCCATTTTGTGTCTCATTTTCCCCTCCCTTGTGTTTCATTTCCCCATCCTCTCCATCCCTTGTGTCTCATTTCCCCCTCCTCTCCCTCCCTTGTGTCTCCTTTTCCCCCTTATATCCCTACCTTGTTTCTCATTCCCCCCTCATCTCCCCCCCTTGTGTTTCAATTCCCCCCTCCTCTCTCTCTTGTGTCTCTTTTCCCCCTCCTCTCTCCCCCTTGGGCCTCATTTCCCCTCTTTTCTCTCTCCCTTGTATCTCATTTACCCCTCCACTCCCTACTTTGTGTCTCATTTCCCCCTCCTCTCCCTCCCTTGTGTCTCATTTCCCCCATCTCGCTCTCCCTTGTGTCTCATTTCCCCCCTCCTCTCTCTCTCTTGTGTCTCATTCCCCCATCTCCCTCCCTTGTGTCTCATTTCCCCCATCTCTCTCTCCCTTGTGTCTCATTTGCCCCCTCCACTCCCTCCTTTGTGCCTCATTTCCCCCTCCTCTCTCCCCCTTGTGCCTCATTTCCCCTCTTTTCTCTCTCCCTTGTATCTCATTTACCCTCTCCCCTCCCTCCTTTGTGTCTCATTTCCCCCTCCTATCCCCGTTTTGTGTCTCATTTTCCCCTCCCTTGTGTTTCATTTCCCCATCCTCTCCATCCCTTGTGTCTCATTTCCCCCTCCTCTCCTTCCCTTGTGTCTCCTTTTCCCCCTTATATCCCTACCTTGTTTCTCCTTCCCCCCTCATCTCCCCCCGTGTGTTTCAATTCCCCCCTCCTCTCTCTCTTGTGTCTCATTTCCCCCTCCTCTCCCCCTTGTGCCTCATTTCCCCTCTTTTCTCTCTCCCTTGTATCTCATTTACCCCTCCACTCCCTACTTTGTGTCTCATTTCCCCCTCCTCTCCCCCTTTTGTGTCTCATTTTCCCCTCCCTTGTGTTTCATTTCTCTATACTCTCCATCCCTTGTGTCTCATTTCCCCCCTCTTCTCTCTCCCTTGTGTCTCATTCCCCCCTCCTCTCTCTCCCTTCTGTCTCATTTTCCCCCTTATATCCCTACCTTGTTTCTCATTTCCCCCTCCTCTCTCTCTTGTGTCTCATTCCCCCTCTCCCTCCCTTGTGTCTCATTTCCCCCATCTCGCTCTCCCTTGTGTCTCATTTCCCCCCTCCTCTCTCTTCCTTTGTGTCTTATTTCCCCCTCTTCTCTCTCCCTTGTGTCTCATTTCCCCCTCCTCTCCCCTTTTTGTGTCTAATTTTCCTATCCTTTGTGTTTCATTTCCCCCATCCTCTCCCTCCCTTGTGTCTTATTTCCCCCCTCTTCTCCCTCACTTGTGTCTCATCCCCTCCTCTCCGTTCTTCCCTGTGTCTCATTTCCTCCTTCCCTCCTCTCCCTCCCTTGAGTCTCATTCCCCCTCTCCTCTCCCTCCCTTGTGTCGCATTTCACCCCCTTATTCTCTCTCCCTTGTGTCTCATTTCAACCCTCCTCTCTCTCCCTTGTTTTTCATTTCCCCCACCTCTCTTTACCTTGTGTCTCATTTCCCCCTCTTCTCTCTCCCCTTTGTCTCATCCCCCCTCTCTCCCTTGTGTCTCATTTCCCCCCACTCTCCCTCTTTTGTGTCTCATTTTCCCCTCCCTTGTGTCTCATTTCACCCCACCTCTACCTCCCTTTGTTTCAAACCCCATTCTCTCCCTCCCTTGTGCCTCCTTTCGCCCCTCCTTTCCCACCATTGTGTCTCAATTCCCCCCTCCTCTCCCTCCTGTGTGTCTCATTTCCCCTCATCCTCTCCCTACCTTGTTTCTCCTTTTCCCTTTACTCTCCCTCCCTTGTGTCTCTTTTCCCCCTCGTCTCCCTCCCTTGAGCCCCATTCCCCCTCATCTCCCTCCCTTGTGTCTCATTTCCCCCCCTTCTCTCTCTCCCTTGTGTCTCGTTTCCCCCTCCTCTACCTCCCTTGTGTTTCACTTCTCCTTCAACTCCCTCCCTTGTGTTTTATTTGCCCCTTCCTCTCCCTCCCTTGAGTCTCATTTCCCCTCTCCTCTCCATCCCTTTTGTCTCATTTTACCCTCCTCTACCTCCCTTGTGTTTCACTTCTCCCTCATCTCCCTCCCTTGTGTTTTATTTGCCCCTTCCTCTCCCTCCCTTGGGTCTCATTTCCCCTCTCCTCTCCCTCCCCTGTGTCCCATTTTCCCCTCCTCTACCTCCCTTGTGTCTTATTTACCCCTCATCTCTCTCCCTTGGGTTTTATTTCCCCCTCCTCTCCCTTGGGTTTTATTCCCCCCCTCCTCTCTCTCTCCCTTGTGTCTGATTTACCCCCTTCTCTATCTCTCCCTTGTGTCTCATTCCCCCCTCCTCTCTCTCCCTTCTGTCTCATTTCCCCCTTATATCCCTACCTTGTTTCTCATTCCCCCCTCATCTCCCTCCCTTGCGTTTCAATTTTCCCTCCTCTTTCTATCTTCTTTCTCATTTCCCCCTCCTCTCTCTCTTGTGTCTCATTCCCCCTCTCCCTCCCTTGTGTCTCATTTCCCCCATCTCGCTCTCCCTTGTGTCTCATTTCCCCCCTCCTCTCTCTCTCTTGTGTCTCATTCCCCCATCTCCCTCCCTTGTGTCTCATTTCCCCCATCTCTCTCTCCCTTGTGTCTCATTTGCCCCCTCCACACCCTCCTTTGTGCCTCATTTCCCCCTCCTCTCTCCCTCTTGTGCCTCATTTCCCCTCTTTTCTCTCTCCCTTGTATCTCATTTACCCTCTCCCCTCCCTCCTTTGTGTCTCATTTCCCCCTCCTATCCCCGTTTTGTGTCTCATTTTCCCCTCCCTTGTGTTTCATTTCCCCATCCTCTCCATCCCTTGTGTCTCATTTCCCCCTCCTCTCCCTCCCTTGTGTCTCCTTTTCCCCCTTATATCCCTACCTTGTTTCTCATTCCCCCCTCATCTCCCCCCCTTGTGTTTCAATTCCCCTCTCCTCTCTCTCTTGTGTCTCTTTTCCCCCTCCTCTCTCCCCCTTGTGCCTCATTTCCCCTCTTTTCTCTCTCCCTTGTATCTCATTTACCCCTCCACTCCCTACTTTGTGTCTCATTTCCCCCTCCTCTCCCTCCCTTGTGTCTCATTTCCCCCATCTCGCTCTCCCTTGTGTCTCATTTCCCCCCTCCTCTCTCTCTCTTGTGTCTCATTCCCCCATCTCCCTCCCTTGTGTCTCATTTCCCCCATCTCTCTCTCCCTTGTGTCTCATTTGCCCCCTCCACACCCTCCTTTGTGCCTCATTTCCCCCTCCTCTCTCCCCCTTGTGCCTCATTTCCCCTCTTTTCTCTCTCCCTTGTATCTCATTTACCCTCTCCCCTCCCTCCTTTGTGTCTCATTTCCCCCTCCTCTCCCCCTTTTGTGTCTCATTTTCCCCTCCCTTGTGTTTCATTTCCCCATCCTCTCCATCCCTTGTGTCTCATTTCCCCCTCCTCTCCTTCCCTTGTGTCTCCTTTTCCCCCTTATATCCCTACCTTGTTTCTCATTCCCCCCTCATCTCCCCCCGTGTGTTTCAATTCCCCCCTCCTCTCTCTCTTGTGTCTCATTTCCCCCTCCTCTCCCCCTTGTGCCTCATTTCCCCTCTTTTCTCTCTCCCTTGTATCTCATTTACCCCTCCACTCCCTACTTTGTGTCTCATTTCCCCCTCCTCTCCCCCTTTTGTGTCTCATTTTCCCCTCCCTTGTGTTTCATTTCTCTATACTCTCCATCCCTTGTGTCTCATTTCCCCCCTCTTCTCCCTCCCTTGTGTCTCATTCCCCCCTCCTCTCTCTCCCTTGTGTCTCATTTTCCCCCTTATATCCCTACCTTGTTTCTCATTCCCCCCTCATCTCCCTCCCTTGCGTTTCAATTTTCCCTCCTCTTTCTACCTTCTTTCTCATTTCCCCCTCCTCTCTCTCTTGTGTCTCATTCCCCCTCTCCCTCCCTTGTGTCTCATTTCCCCCATCTCGCTCTCCCTTGTGTCTCATTTCCCCCCTCCTCTCTCTTCCTTTGTGTCTTATTTCCCCCTCTTCTCTCTCCCTTGTGTCTCATTTCCCCCTCCTCTCCCCTTTTTGTGTCTAATTGTCCTATCCTTTGTGTTTCATTTCCCCCATCCTCCCCCTCCCTTGTGTCTTATTTCCCCCTCTTCTCCCTCACTTGTGTCTCATCCCCTCCTCTCCGTTCTTCCCTGTGTCTCATTTCCTCCTTCCCTCCTCTCCCTCCCTTGAGTCTCATTCCCCCTCTCCTCTCCCTCCCTTGTGTCGCATTTCACCCCCTTATTCTCTCTCCCTTGTGTCTCATTTCAACCCTCCTCTCTCTCCCTTGTTTTTCATTTCCCCCACCTCTCTTTACCTTGTGTCTCATTTCCCCCTCTTCTCTCTCCCCTTTGTCTCATCCCCCCTCTCTCTCCCTTGTGTCTCATTTCCCCCCACTCTCCCTCTTTTGTGTCTCATTTTCCCCTCCCTTGTGTCTAATTTCACCCCACCTCTACCTCCCTTTGTTTCAAACCCCATTCTCTCCCTCCCTTGTGCCTCCTTTCGCCCCTCCTTTCCCACCATTGTGTCTCAATTCCCCCTCCTCTCCCTCCTGTGTGTCTCATTTCCCCTCATCCTCTCCCTACCTTGTTTCTCCTTTTCCCTTTACTCTCCCTCCCTTGTGTCTCTTTTCCCCCTCGTCTCCCTCCCTTGAGCCCCATTCCCCCTCATCTCCCTCCCTTGTGTCTCATTTCCCCCCCCTTCTCTCTCTCCCTTGTGTCTCGTTTCCCCCTCCTCTACCTCCCTTGTGTTTCACTTCTCCTTCAACTCCCTCCCTTGTGTTTTATTTGCCCCTTCCTCTCCCTCCCTTGAGTCTCATTTCCCCTCTCCTCTCCATCCCTTTTGTCTCATTTTACCCTCCTCTACCTCCCTTGTGTTTCACTTCTCCCTCATCTCCCTCCCTTGTGTTTTATTTGCCCCTTCCTCTCCCTCCCTTGGGTCTCATTTCCCCTCTCCTCTCCCTCCCCTGTGTCCCATTTTCCCCTCCTCTACCTCCCTTGTGTCTTATTTACCCCTCATCTCTCTCCCTTGGGTTTTATTTCCCCCTCCTCTCCCTCCCTTGGGTTTTATTCCCCCCCTCCTCTCTCTCTCCCTTGTGTCTGATTTACCCCCTTCTCTCTCTCTCCCTTGTGTCTCATTTCCCCCCTCTTCTCTCTCCCTGGTGTCTCATTTTCCCATTCCACTCCCTCCCTTAAGTCTCATTCCCCCCTCCTTTCCTTCACTTTTGTCTCATTTCCCCCCTCCTCTCTCTCCCCTTGTGTCTCAATTTCCCCTCCTCTCTCTACATTGTGTTTCATTTCCCCCTCCTCTCTCTCTTGTGTCTCATTCCCCCCTTTCCCCCCTTTGTGTCTCATTTCCCCCATATCTCTCTCCCTTAAGTCTCATTTCCCCCCTCCTCTCTCCCCCTTGTGTCTCATTTCCCCCTCTTCTCTCTCTCTCTTGTGTCTAATTTACCCCCTCCACTCCCTCCTTTGTGTCTCATTTCCCCCTCCTATCCCCGTTTTATGTCTCATTTTCCCCTCCCTTGTGTTTCATTTCCCCATCCTCTCCATCCCTTCTGTCTCATTTCCCCCTCCTCTCCCTTCCTTGTGTCTCCTTTTCCCCCTTATATCCCTACCTTGTTTCTCATTCCCCCCTCATCTTCCCCCCTTGTGTTTCAATTCCCCCCTCCTCTCTCTCTTGTGTCTCATTTCCCCCTCCTCTCTCCCCCTTGTGCCTCATTTCCCCTCTTTTCTCTCTCCCTTGTATCTCATTTACCCGCTCCACTCCCTCCTTTGTGTCTCATTTCCCCCTCCTCTCCCCCTTTTGTGTCTCATTTTCCCCTCCCTTGTGTTTCATTTCCCCATCCTCTCCATCCCTTGTGTCTCATTTCCCCCCTCTTCTCTCTCCCTTGTGTCTCATTTCGCCCTCCTCTCTCTCCCTTGTGTCTCATTTCCCCCCTTATATCCCTACCTTGTTTCTCATTCCCCCCTCATCTCCCTCCCTTGCGTTTCAATTTTCCCTCCTATTTCTACCTTCTTTCTCATTTCCCCCTCCTCTCTCTCTTGTGTCTCATTCCCCCTCTCCCTCCCTTGTGTCTCATTTCCCCCATCTCGCTCTCCCTTGTGTCTCATTTCCCCCCTCCTCTCTCTCTCTTGTGTCTCATTCCCCCATCTCCCTACCTTGTGTCTCATTTCCCCCATCTCTCTCTCCCTTGTGTCTCATTTGCCCCCTCCACTCCCTCCTTTGTGCCTCATTTCCCCCTCCTCTCTCCCCCTTGTGCCTCATTTCCCCTCTTTTCTCTCTCCCTTGTATCTCATTTACCCCCTCCACTCCCTCCTTTGTGTCTCATTTCCCCCTCCTATCCCCGTTTTGTGTCTCATTTTCCCCTCCCTTGTGTTTCATTTCCCCATCCTCTCCATCCCTTCTGTCTCATTTCCCCCTCCTCTCCCTCCCTTGTGTCTCCTTTTCCCCCTTATATCCCTACCTTGTTTCTCATTTCCCCCTCCTCTCCCCTTTTTGTGTCTAATTTTCCTATCCTTTGTGTTTCATTTCCCCCATCCTCCCCCTCCCTTGTGTCTTATTTCCCCCCTCTTCTCCCTCACTTGTGTCTCATCCCCCCTCCGTTCTCCCTTGTGTCTCATTTCCTCCTTCCCTCCTCTCCCTCCCTTGAGTCTCATTTCCCCTCTCCTCTCCCTCCCTTGTGTCGCATTTCACCCCCTTATTCTCTCTCCCTTGTGTCTCATTTCAACCCTCCTCTCTCTCCCTTGTTTTTCATTTCCCCCACCTCTCTTTACCTTGTGTCTCATTTCCCCCTCTTCTCTCTCCCCTTTGTCTCATCCCCCCTCTCCCTCTTTTGTGTCTCATTTTCCCCTCCCTTGTGTCTCATTTCACCCCACCTCTACCTCCCTTTGTTTCAAACCCCATTCTCACCCTCCCTTGTGCCTCCTTTCGCCCCTCCTTTCCCACCATTCTGTCTCAATTCCCCCCTCCTCTTCCTTTCCGTGTGTCTCATTTCCCCCCATCCTCTCCCTACCTTGTTTCTCCTTTTCCCTTTACTCTCCCTCCCTTGTGTCTCTTTTCCCCCTCGTCTCCCTCCCTTGAGCCCATTCCCCCTCATCTCCCTCCCTTGTGTCTCATTTCCCCCCTTTCTCTCTCTCCCTTGTGTCTCGTTTCCCCCTCCTCTACCTCCCTTGTGTTTCACTTCTCCTTCAACTCCCTCCCTTGTGTTTTATTTGCCCCTTCCTCTCCCTCCCTTGAGTCTCATTTCCCCTCTCCTCTCCATCCCTTTTGTCTCATTTTACCCTCCTCTACCTCCCTTGTGTTTCACTTCTCCCTCATTTCCCTCCCTTGTGTTTTATTTGCCCCTTCCTCTCCCTCCCTTGGGTCTCATTACCCCTCTCCTCTCCCTCCCTTGTGTCCCATTTTCCCCTCCTCTACCTCCCTTGTGTCTTATTTACCCCTCATCTCTCTCCCTTGGGTTTTATTTCCCCCTCCTCTCCCTCCCTTGGGTTTTATTCCCCCCCTCCTCTCTCTCTCCCTTGTGTCTGATTTACCCCCTTCTCTCTCTCCCTTGTGTCTCATTTCCCCCCTCTTCTCTCTCCCTGGTGTCTCATTTTCCCATTCCACTCCCTCCTTTGTGTCTCATTTCCACCTCCTCTCCCCCTTTTGTGTCTCATTTTCCCCTCTCTTGTGTTTCATTTACCCCTCAATGCTCTCTTGTGTCTCATTCCCCCCCTCTCCCTCCCTTGTGTCTCATTTCCCCCGTCTTTCTCTCCCTTGTGTCTCATTTGCCCCCTCCTCTCTCCCCCTTGTGTCTCATTTCCCCCTCTTCTCTATCCCTTGTGTCTAATTTATCCCCTCCACTCCCTCCTTTGTGTCTCATTTCTCCCTCCTCTCTCCCCCTTGTGCCTCCTTTCCCCTCTTTTCTCTCTCCCTTGTAACTCATTCACCCCCTCCACTCGCTCCTTTGTGTCTCATTTTCCTCTCCCCTGTGTTTCATTTCCCCATCCTCTCCATCCCTTGTGTCTCATTTACCCCCTCTTCTCCCACCCTTGTGTCTCATCCCCTCTCCTCTCCCTCCCTTGTGTCTCCTTTTCCCCCTTATATCCCTACCTTGTTTCTCATTCCCCTTTCATCTCCCCCCCTTGTGTTTCAATTCCCATACCCTCTGTCTCTCTTTTGTCTAATTTCCCCCTAACCTCTCCCTCCCTTGTGTCTCCTTTTTGCCTCCTCTACCTCCCTTGGGTCTCATTCCACCCTCATCTCCCTCCCTTGTGTTTTATTTGCCCCCTACTCTCCCTCCCTTGGGTCTCATTTCCCCTCCTCTACCTCCCTTGTGTTTCATTTACCCCTCATCTCCCTCCCTTGAGTTTTATTTCCCCCTCCTCTCCCTTCCTTGAGTCTCATTCCCCCTCCTCTCCTTCACTTGTGTCTCATTTCCCCCCTCGTCTTTCTCTCTTGTGTCTCATTTCCCCCCTCCTCTCTCTCCCTTGTGTCTCATTTCCCCCCTCCTCTCCCCTTGTATCTCAATTTCCGCTCCTCTGTCTACCTTATGTCTCATTTCCCCCCTCCTCTCTCTCCCTTGTGTCTCGTTTCCCCCCTCCTCTCCCCTTGTGTCTCAATTTCCCCTCCTCTGTCTACCTTGTGTCTCATTTCCCCCATCTCTCTCTCCCTTGTGTCTCATTTCCCCCCTCCTATCTCCCCCTTGTGTCTCATTTCCCCCTCTTCTCTCTCCCTTGTGTCTAATTTACCCCCTCCACTCCCTCCTTTGTGTCTCATTTCCCCCTCCTCTCCCCTTTTTGCCTCATTTCCCCTCTTTCCCCCCCCTTTTTCTCATTTTTCCCTCCCCTACCTCACTTGAGTCTCATTCCACCATCCTCTCCCTCCCTTGTGTCTCATTTCCCCCTCCTCTTTCTCCCTTGTGTCTAATTTTCCCCCTCCACTATCTCCCTTGTGTCTCATTTCCCCTCTTCTCTATCCCTTGTGTCTAATTTACCCCCTCCACTCCCTCCTTTGTGTCTCATTTCCCCCTCCTCTCTCCCCCCTTGTGCCTCATTTCCCCTCTTTTCTCTCTCCCTTGTATCTCATTTACCCCTCCTCTCCCTCCTTTGTGTCTCATTTCCCCCTCCTCTCCCCCTTTTGTGTCTCATTTTCCCCTCCCTTGTATTTCATTTCCCCATCCTCTCCATCCCTTGTGTTTCATTTCCCCCTCCTCTCCCTCCCTTGTGTCTACTTTCCCCCTTTTATCCCTACCTTGTTTCTCATTCCCCCCTCATCTCCCCCGCATGTGTTTCAATTACCCACTCCTCTCTCTCCCTTGTGTCTTATTTCCTCTTCCTCTCTCCCCCTTGTGCCTCATTTCCCCTCTTTTCTTTCTCCCTTGTATCTCATTTATCCCCTCCACCCCCTCCTTTGTGTCTCATTTCCCCCTCCTCTCCCCCTTTTGTGTCTCATTTTCCCTTCCCTTGTGTTTCATTTCCCCATCCTCTCCATCCATTGTGTCTAATTTCCACCCTCTTCTCCCTACCTTGTGTCTCATTCCACCCTCCTCTCTCTCCCTTGTGTCACCTTTTCCCCCTTATATCCCTACCTTGGTTCTCATTCCTCCCCTCATCCCCTTGTGTTTCAATTCCCCCCTCCCCTCTCTCTCTTTTGTCTAATTTCCCCCTCACCTCTCCCTCCCTTGTGTCTCATTTTTGCCTCCTCTACCTCCCTTGAGTCTCATTCCACCCTCCTCTCCCTCCCTTGTGTCTCATTTCCCCTCTCCCTCCCTTGTGTCTAATTCCCCCCTCCTCTGTCTCCCTTGTGTCACATTTCCCCTTCCTCTTTCCCCCTTGTGCCTCATTTCCCCTCTTTTCTCTCTCCCTTGTGTCTCATTTACCCCCCCTCTCCCCTTGTGTCTCAATTTCCCCTCCTCTCTCTACCTTGTGTCTCATTACCCCTCCTCTTTCTCTTGTGTCTCATTCCCCCCTCTCCCTCCCTTGTGTCTAATTTACCCCTCCACTCCCTCCTTTGTGTCTCATTTCCCCCCTCCTCTCGCCTTTTTGTGTCTCATTTTCCCATCCTTTGTGTTTCATTTCCCCCATCCTCTCCCTCCCTTGTGTCTTATTTCCCCACCTCTTCTCCCTCCCTTGTGTCTCATCCCCCCTCCTCTCTCCCTTGTGTCTCATTTCCTCCCCTCCTCTCCCTCCCTTGAGTCTCATTCCCCCTCTCCTCCCCTCCCTTGTGTCGCATTTCGATCCCCTTTCTCTCTCTCCCTTGTGTCTCATTTCCCCCCTCCTCTCTCTCTTGTGTCTCATTTCCTCCCCTCCTCTCCGTCCCTTGAGTCTCATTCCCCCACTCCTCTCCCTCCCTTGTGTCTCATTTCCCCCTCCTCTTCCTCTTTTGTGTCTCATTCCCTCTCTTCCCTCCTCCTTTTTTCCCCTTTCCCCCCTCTTCCTCCCTTGTGTCTCATTTCCCCCCTCCTCTCTCCCTTGTGTCTCATTTCCTCCTCTCCCTACCTTGAGTCTCATTCCCCCTCTCCTCTCCCTCCCTTGTGTCTCATTTTTCCCTCTGCTACCTCCCTTGACTCTCATTCCGCCCTCCTCTCCCTCCCTTGTGTCTCATTTCCCCCTCCTCTTTCTCCCTTGTGTCTAATTCCCCCCTCCTCTGTCTCCCTTGTGTCTCATTTCCCCTCCTCTCTCCCCCTTGTGCCTCATTTCCCCTCTTTTCTCTCTCAATTGTATCTCATTTACCCCCTCCACTCCCTCCTTTTTGTCTAATTTCCCCCTCCTCTCCCCCTTTTGTGTCTCATTTTCCCCTCCCTTGTTGTCCCATCCCTTGTGTCTCATTTACCCCCTCTTCTCCCTCCCTTGTGTCTCATTCCACCCTCCTCTCCCTCCGTTGTGTCTCCTTTTCCCCCTTATATCCCTACCTTGTTTCTCATTCCCCCCTCATCTCCCCCCTTGTGTTTCAATTCCCCCCCTCCTCTCTCTCTCTCTTGTGTCTAATTTCCCCCTCACCTCTCCCTCCCTTGTGTCTCCTTTTTGCCTCCTCTACCTCCCTTGTGTTTTATTTGCCCCCTCCTCTACCTCCCTTGGGTCTCATTTCCCCTCTCTCTCCCTTGTGTCTCATTTTACCCTCCTCTACCTCCCTTGTGTCTCATTTCCCCCTCCTCTCCCTCCCTTAAATCTCATTCCCCCCTCCTCTCCTTCACTTGTGTCTCATTTCCCCCCTCCTCTCTCTCCCTTGTGTCTCATTTACCCCTCCTCTCCCCTTGTGTCTCAATTTCCCCTCCTCTCTCTACCTTGTGTCTTATTACCCCTCCTCTTTCTCTTGTCTCATTCCCCCCTCTCCCTCCCTTGTGTCTCATTTCCCCCATCTCTCTCTCCCTTGTGTCTCATTTCCCACGTCCTCTCTTCCCCTTGTGTCTCATTTCCCCCTCTTCTCTCTCCCTTGTGTCTAATTTACCTCCTCCACTCCATCCTTTGTGTTTCATTTCCCCCATCCTCTCCCTCCCTTGTGTCTTATTTCCCCCCTCTTCTCCCTCCCTTGTGTCTCACCCCCCCCTCCATTCTCCCTTGTGTCTCATTTCCCCCTCTCCTCTCCCTCCCTTGTGTCGCATTTCCATCACTTTCTCTCTCTCCCTTGTGTCTCATTTGCCCCCTCCTCTCTCCCTTGTGTCTCATTTTCTCCTCTCCCTCCCTTGAGTCTCATCCCCCCTCTCCTCTCCCTCCTTTGTCTCATTTTTCCCTCTGCTACCTCACTTGAGTCTCATTCCACCCTTCTCTCCCTCCCTTGTGTCTCATTTCCCCCTCCTATTTCTCCCTTGTGTCTCATTTGCCCCCTCCTCTCTCCCCCTTGTGTCTCATTTCCCCCTCTTCTCTATCCCTTGTGTCTAATTTACACTCTCCACTCCCTCCTTTGTGTCTCATTTCCCCCTCATCGCCCCCCATTGTGCCTCAATTCCCCGCTCCTCTCTCTCTCTTGTGTCTAATTTCCCCCCTCTTCTCTCTACCTGGTGTCTCATTTACCCATTCCACTCCCTCTTTTGTGTCTCTTTTCCCCCTCCTCTCCCCCTTTTGTGTCTTATTTAACCCTCTGTTGTGTTTCATTTACCCCTCCTCGCTCTCTTGTGTCTCATTCCCCCTCTCCCTCCCTTGTGTCTCATTTCCCCATCTCTCTCTCCCTTGTGTCTCATTTGCTCCCTCCTCTCTCCCCCTTGTGTCTCATTTCCCCCTCTTCTCTATCCCTTGTGTCTAATTTACCCCCTCCACTCCCTCCTTTGTGTCTCATTTCCCCCTCCTCTCATTTCCCCATCTCTCTCTCCCTTGTGTCTCATTTGCTCCCTCCTCTCTCCCCCTTGTGTCTCATTTCCCCCTCTTCTCTATCCCTTGTGTCTAATTTACCCCCTCCACTCCCTCCTTTGTGTCTCATTTCCCCCTCCTCTCTCCCCCTTGTGCCTCATTTCCCCTCTTTTCTCTCTCCCTTGTGCCTCATTTCCCCTCTTTTCTCTCTCCCTTGTATCTCATTTACCCCCTCCACTCCCTCCTTTGTGTCTCATTTGCCCCTCCTCTCCCCCTTTTGTGTCTCATTTTCCCCTCCCTTCTGTTTCATTTCCCCATTCTCTCCATCCCTTTTGTCTCATTTCCCCCTCCTCTCCCTTCCTTGTGTCTCCTTTCCCCCCTTATATCCCTACCTTGTTTCTCATTCCCCCCTCATCTCCCCCCCTTGTGTTTCAATTCCCCCTTCTCTCTCTCTTGTGTCTCATTTCCCCCTCCTCTCTCCCCCTTGTGCCTCATTTCCCCTCTTTTCTCTCTCCCTTGTATCTCATTTACCCTCTCCCCTCCCTCCTTTGTGTCTCATTTCCCCCTCCTATCCCCGTTTTGTGTCTCATTTTCCCCTCCCTTGTGTTTCATTTCCCCATCCTCTCCATCCCTTCTGTCTCATTTCCCCCTCCTCTCCCTCCCTTGTGTCTCCTTTTCCCCCTTATATCCCTACCTTGTTTCTCATTCCCCCCTCATCTCCCCCCGTGTGTTTCAATTCCCCCCTCCTCTCTCTCTTGTGTCTCTTTTCCCCTCCTCTCTCCCCCTTGTGCCTCATTTCCCCTCTTTTCTCTCTCCCTTGTATCTCATTTACCCCTCCACTCCCTACTTTGTGTCTCATTTCCCCCTCCTCTCCCCCTTTTGTGTCTCATTTTCCCCTCCCTTGTGTTTCATTTCTCTATACTCTCCATCCCTTGTGTCTCATTTCCCCCCTCTTCTCTCTCCCTTGTGTCTCATTCCGCCCTCCTCACTCTCCCTTGTGTCTCATTTTCCCCCTTATATCCCTACCTTGTTTCTCATTCCCCCCTCATCTCCCTCCCTTGCGTTTCAATTTTCCCTCCTCTTTCTATCTTCTTTCTCATTTCCCCCTCCTCTCTCTCTTGTGTCTCATTCCCCCTCTCCCTCCCTTGTGTCTCATTTCCTCCATCTCGCTCTCCCTTGTGTCTCATTTCCCTCCTCCTGTCTCTCCCTTGTGTCTCATTCCCCCATCTCCCTCCCTTGTGTCTCATTTCCCCCATCTCTCTCTCCCTTGTGTCTCATTTGCCCCCTCCACACCCTCCTTTGGGCCTCATTTCCCCCTCCTCTCTCCCCCTTGTGCCTCATTTCCCCTCTTTTCTCTCTCCCTTGTATCTCATTTACCCTCTCCCCTCCCTCCTTTGTGTCTCATTTCCCCCTCCTATCCCCGTTTTGTGTCTCATTTTCCCCTCCCTTGTGTTTCATTTCCCCATCCTCTCCATCCCTTCTGTCTCATTTCCCCCTCCTCTCCCTCCCTTGTGTCTCCTTTTCCCCTTATATCCCTACCTTGTTTCTCCTTCCCCCCTCATCTCCCCCTGTGTGTTTCAATTCCCCCCTCCTCTCTCTCTTGTGTCTCATTTCCCCCTCCTCTCCCCCTTGTGCCTCATTTCCCCTCTTTTCTCTCTCCCTTGTATCTCATTTACCCCTCCACTCCCTACTTTGTGTCTCATTTCCCCCTCCTCTCCCCCTTTTGTGTCTCATTTTCCCCTCCCTTGTGTTTCATTTCCTCATCCTCTCCATCCCTTGTGTCTCATTTCCCCCCTCTTCTCCCTCCCTTGTGTCTCATTCCCCCCTCCCCTCCCTTGTGTCTCATTTTCCCCCTTATATCCCTACCTTGTTTCTCATTCCCCCCTCATCTCCCTCCGTTGTGCTTCAATTTTCCCTCCTCTTTCTACCTTCTTTCTCATTTCCCCCTCCTCTCTCTCTTGTGTCTCATTCCCCCTCTCCCTCCCTTGTGTCTCATTTCCCCCATCTCGCTCTCCCTTGTGTCTCATTTCCCCCCTCCTCTCTCTTCCTTTGTGTCTTATTTCCCCCTCTTCTCTCTCCCTTGTGTCTCATTTCCCCCTCCTCTCCCCTTTTTGTGTCTAATTTTCCTATCCTTTGTGTTTCATTTCCCCCATCCTCCCCCTCCCTTGTGTCTTATTTCCCCCCTCTTCTCCCTCACTTGTGTCTCATCCCCTCCTCTCCGTTCTTCCCTGTGTCTCATTTCCTCCTTCCCTCCTCTCCCTCCCTTGAGTCTCATTCCCCCTCTCCTCTCCCTCCCTTGTGTCGCATTTCACCCCCTTATTCTCTCTCCCTTGTGTCTCATTTCAACCCTCCTCTCTCTCCCTTGTGTCTCATTTCCCCCTCTTCTCTCTCCCCTTTGTCTCATCCCCCCTCTCTCTCCCTTGTGTCTCATTTCCCCCCACTCTCCCTCTTTTGTGTCTCATTTTCCCCTCCCTTGTGTCTAATTTCACCCCACCTCTACCTCCCTTTGTTTCAAACCCCATTCTCTCCCTCCCTTGTGCCTCCTTTCGCCCCTCCTTTCCCACCATTGTGTCTCAATTCCCCCCTCCTCTCCCTCCTGTGTGTCTCATTTCCCCCCCTCCTCTCCCTACCTTGTTTCTCCTTTTCCCTTTTCTCTCCCTCCCTTGTGTCTCTTTTCCCCCTCGTCTCCCTCCCTTGAGCCCTATTCCCCCTCATCTCCCTCCCTTGTGTCTCATTTCCCCCCCTTCTCTCTCTCCCTTGTGTCTCCTTTCCCCCTCCTCTACCTCCCTTGTGTTTCACTTCTCCTTCAACTCCCTCCCTTGTGTTTTATTTGCCCCTTCCTCTCCCTCCCTTGAGTCTCATTTCCCCTCTCCTCTCCATCCCTTTTGTCTCATTTTACCCTCCTCTACCTCCCTTGTGTTTCACTTCTCCCTCATCTCCCTCCCTTGTGTTTTATTTGCCCCTTCCTCTCCCTCCCTTGGGTCTCATTTCCCCTCTCCTCTCCCTCCCTTGTGTCTCATTTTCCCCTCCTCTACCTCCCTTGTGTCTTATTTACCCCTCATCTCTCTCCCTTGGGTTTTATTTCCCCCTCCTCTCCCTCCCTTGGGTTTTATTCCCCCCCTCCTCTCTCTCTCCCTTGTGTCTGATTTACCCCCTTCTCTCTCTCTCCCTTGTGTCTCATTTCCCCCCTCTTCTCTCTCCCTGGTGTCTCATTTTCCCATTCCACTCCCTCCCTTAAGTCTCATTCCCCCCTCCTTTCCTTCACTTTTGTCTCATTTCCCCCCTCCTCTCTCTCCCCTTGTGTCTCAATTTCCCCTCCTCTCTCTACATTGTGTTTCATTTCCCCCTCCTCTCTCTCTTGTGTCTCATTCCCCCCTTTCCCCCCTTTGCGTCTCATTTCCCCCATATCTCTCTCCCTTAAGTCTCATTTCCCCCCTCCTCTCTCCCCCTTGTGTCTCATTTCCCCCTCTTCTCTCTCTCTCTTGTGTCTAATTTACCCCCTCCACTCCCTCCTTTGTGTCTCATTTCCCCCTCCTATCCCCGTTTTATGTCTCATTTTCCCCTCCCTTGTGTTTCATTTCCCCATCCTCTCCATCCCTTCTGTCTCATTTCCCCCTCCTCTCCCTTCCTTGTGTCTCCTTTTCCCCCTTATATCCCTACCTTGTTTCTCATTCCCCCCTCATCTCCCCCCCTTGTGTTTCAATTCCCCCCTCCTCTCTCTCTTGTGTCTCATTTCCCCCTCCTCTCTCCCCCTTGTGCCTCATTTCCCCTCTTTTCTCTCTCCCTTGTATCTCATTTACCCCTCCACTCCCTACTTTGTGTCTCATTTCCCCCTCCTCTCCCCCTTTTGTGTCTCATTTTCCCCTCCCTTGTGTTTCATTTCTCTATACTCTCCATCCCTTGTGTCTCATTTCCCCCCTCTTCTCTCTCCCTTGTGTCTCATTCCGCCCTCCTCTCTCTCCCTTGTGTCTCATTTCCCCCCTTATATCCCTACCTTGTTTCTCATTCCCCCCTCATCTCCCTCCCTTGCGTTTCAATTTTCCCTCCTATTTCTACCTTCTTTCTCATTTCCCCCTCCTCTCTCTCTTGTGTCTCATTCCCCCTCTCCCTCCCTTGTGTCTCATTTCCCCCATCTCGCTCTCCCTTGTGTCTCATTTCCCCCCTCCTCTCTCTCTCTTGTGTCTCATTCCCCCATCTCCCTCCCTTGTGTCTCATTTCCCCCATCTCTCTCTCCCTTGTGTCTCATTTGCCCCCTCCACTCCCTCCTTTGTGCCTCATTTCCCCCTCCTCTCTCCCCCTTGTGCCTCATTTCCCCTCTTTTCTCTCTCCCTTGTATCTCATTTACCCCCTCCACTCCCTCCTTTGTGTCTCATTTCCCCCTCCTCTCCCCATTTTGTGTCTCATTTTCCCCTCCCTTGTGTTTCATTTCCCCATCCTCTCCATCCCTTGTGTCTCATTTACCCCTCCTCTCCCTCCCTTGTGTCTCCTTTTCCCCCTTATATCCCTACCTTGTTTCTCATTTCCCCCTCCTCTCCCCTTTTTGTGTCTAATTTTCCCATCCTTTGTGTTTCATTTCCCCCATCCTCTCCCTCCCTTGTGTCTTATTTCCCCCCTCTTCTCCCTCCCTTGTGTCTCATCCCCCCTCCGTTCTCCCTTGTGTCTCATTTCCTCCTTCCCTCCTCTCCCTCCCTTGAGTCTCATTTCCCCTCTCCTCTCCCTCCCTTGTGTCGCATTTCACCCCCTTATTCTCTATCCCTTGTGTCTCATTTCAACCCTCCTCTCTCTCCCTTGTTTTTCATTTCCCCCACCTCTCTTTACCTTGTGTCTCATTTCCCCCTCTTCTCTCTCCCCTTTGTCTCATCCCCCCTCTCCCTCCCTTGTGTCTCATTTTCCCCTCCCTTGTGTCTCATTTCACCCCACCTCTACCTCCCTTTGTTTCAAACCCCATTCTCTCCCTCCCTTGTGCCTCCTTTCGCCCCTCCTTTCCCACCATTCTGTCTCAATTCCCCCCTCCTCTTCCTTTCCGTGTGTCTCATTTCCCCCCATCCTCTCCCTATCTTGTTTCTCCTTTTCCCTTTTCTCTCCCTCCCTTGTGTCTCTTTTCCCCCTCGTCTCCCTCCCTTGAGCCCATTCCCCCTCATCTCCCTCCCTTGTGTCTCATTTCCCCCCTTTCTCTCTCTCCCTTGTGTCTCGTTTCCCCCTCCTCTACCTCCCTTGTGTTTCACTTCTCCTTCAACTCCCTCCCTTGTGTTTTATTTGCCCCTTCCTCTCCCTCCCTTGGGTCTCATTTCCCCTCTCCTCTCCCTCCCTTTTGTCTCATTTTACCCTCCTCTACCTCCCTTGTGTTTCACTTCTCCCTCATTTCCCTCCCTTGTGTTTTATTTGCCCCTTCCTCTCCCTCCCTTGGGTCTCATTACCCCTCTCCTCTCCCTCCCTTGTGTCCCATTTTCCCCTCCTCTACCTCCCTTGTGTCTTATTTACCCCTCATCTCTCTCCCTTGGGTTTTATTTCCCCCTCCTCTCCCTCCCTTGGGTTTTATTCCCCCCCTCCTCTCTCTCTTCCTTGTGTCTGATTTACCCCCTTCTCTCTCTCCCTTGTGTCTCATTTCCCCCCTCTTCTCTCTCCCTGGTGTCTCATTTACCCATTCCACTCCCTCCTTTGTGTCTCATTTCCCCCTCCTCTCCCTCCCTTGTGTCTCATTTTCCCCTCTCTTGTGTTTCATTTACCCCTCAACGCTCTCTTGTGTCTCATTCCCCCCTCTCCCTCCCTTGTGTCTCATTTCCCCCGTCTTTCTCTCCCTTGTGTCTCATTTGCCCCCTCCTCTCTCCCCCTTGTGTCTCATTTCCCCCTCTTCTCTATCCCTTGTGTCTAATTTATCCCCTCCACTCCCTCCTTTGTGTCTCATTTCTCCCTCCTCTCTCCCCCTTGTGCCTCCTTTCCCCTCTTTTCTCTCTCCCTTGTAACTCATTCACACCCTCCACTCGCTCCTTTGTGTCTCATTTTCCCCTCCCTTGTGTTTCATTTCCCCATCCTCTCCATCCCTTGTGTCTCATTTCCCCCCTCTTCTCCCTCCCTTGTGTCTCATTCCCCCTCCTCTCCCTCCCTTGTGTCTCCTTTTCCCCCTTATATCCCTACCTTGTTTCTCATTCCCCTTTCATCTCCCCCCCTTGTGTTTCAATTCCCATACCCTCTGTCTCTCTTTTGTCTAATTTCCCCCTAACCTCTCCCTCCCTTGTGTCTCCTTTTTGCCTCCTCTACCTCCCTTGGGTCTCATTCCACCCTCATCTCCCTCCCTTGTGTTTTATTTGCCCCCTACTCTCCCTCCCTTGGGTCTCATTTCCCCTCCTCTACCTCCCTTGTGTTTCATTTACCCCTCATCTCCCTCCCTTGAGTTTTATTTCCCCCTCCTCTCCCTTCCTTGAGTCTCATTCCCCCCTCCTCTCCGTCACTTGTGTCTCATTTCCCCCCTCGTCTTTCTCTCTTGTGTCTCATTTCCCCCCTCCTCTCTCTCCCTTGTGTCTCATTTCCCCCCTCCTCTCCCCTTGTGTCTCAATTTCCCCTCCTCTGTCTACCTTATGTCTCATTTCCCCCCTCCTCTCTCTCCCTTGTGTCTCGTTTCCCCCCTCCTCTCCCCTTGTGTCTCAATTTCCCCCTCCTCTTTCTCCCTTGTGTCTAATTTTCCCCCTCCACTATCTCCCTTGTGTCTCATTTCCCCTCTTCTCTATCCCTTGTGTCTAATTTACCCCCTCCACTCCCTCTTTTGTGTCTCATTTCCCCCTCCTCTCTCCCCCTTGTGCCTCATTTCCCCTCTTTTCTCTCTCCCTTGTATCTCATTTACCCCTCCACTCCCTCCTTTGTGTCTCATTTCCCCCTCCTCTCCCCCTTTTGTGTCTCATTTTCCCATCCCTTGTGTTTCATTTCCACCATCCGCTCCATCCCTTGTGTTTCATTTCCCCCTCCTCTCCCTCCCTTGTGTCTACTTTCCCCCTTTTATCCCTACCTTGTTTCTCATTCCCCCCTCATCTCCCCCGCATGTGTTTCAATTACCCACTCCTCTCTCTCCCTTGTGTCTTATTTCCTCTTCCTCTCTCCCCCTTGTGCCTCATTTCCCCTCTTTTCTTTCTCCCTTGTATCTCATTTATCCCCTCCACTCCCTCCTTTGTGTCTGATTTCCCCCTCACCTCTCCCCTTTTGTGTCTCATTTTCCCTTCCCTTGTGTTTCATTTCCTCATCCTCTCTCTCCCTTGTGTCTAATTTCCACCCTCTTCTCACTCCCTTGTGTCTCATTCCACCCTCCTCTCTCTCCCTTGTGTCACCTTTTCCCCCTTATATCCCTACCTTGGTTCTCATTCCTCCCCTCATCCCCTTGTGTTTCAATTCCCCGCTCCCCTCTCTCTCTTTTGTCTAATTTCCCCCCTCACCTCTCCCTCCCTTGTGTCTCCTTTTTGCCTCCTCTACCTCCCTTGAGTCTCATTCCACCCTCCTCTCCCTCCCTTGTGTCTCATTTCCCCCCTCCTCTCCCTCCCTCCCTTGTGTCTAATTCCCCCCTCCTCTCTCTCCCTTGTGTCTCATTTCCCCTTCCTCTCTCCCCCTTGTGCCTCATTTCCCCTCTTTTCTCTCTCCCTTGTGTCTCATTTACCCCCCCTCTCCCCTTGTGTCTCAATTTCCCCTCCTCTCTCTACCTTGTGTCTCATTACCCCTCCTCTTTCTCTTGTGTCTCATTCCCCCCTCTCCCTCCCTTGTGTCTAATTTACCCCTCCACTCCCTCCTTTGTGTCTCATTTCCCCCTCCTCTCCCCTTTTTGTGTCTCATTTTCCCATCCTTTGTGTTTTATTTCCCCCATCCTCTCCCTCCCTTGTGTCTTATTTCCCCACTCTTCTCCCTCCCTTGTGTCTCACCCCCCTCCTCTCTCCCTTGTGTCTCATTTCCTCCCCTCCTCTCCCTCCCTTGAGTCTCATTCCCCCTCTCCTCTCCCTCCCTTGTGTCGCATTCCCCCCTTCTCTCTCTCCCTTGTGTCTCATTTCCACCCTCCTCTCTCTCTTGTGTCTCATTTCCTCCCCTCCTCTCCGTCCCTTGAGTCTCATTCCCCCACTTCTCTCCCTCCCTTGTGTCTCATTTCCCTCCTCCTTTTTTTCCCCTTTCCCCCCTCTTCCTCCCTTGTGTCTCATTTCCCCCCTCCTCTCTCCCTTGTGTCTCATTTCCTCCTCTTCCTCCCTTGAGTCTCATTCCCACTCTCCTCTCCCTCCCTTGTGTCTCATTTTTCCCTCTGCTACCTCCCTTGACTCTCATTCCGCCCTCCTCTCCCTCCCTTGTGTCTCATTCCCCCCTCCTCTTTCTCCCTTGTGTCTAATTCCCCCCTCCTCTGTCTCCCTTGTGTCTCATTTCCCCTCCTCTCTCCCCCTTGTGCCTCATTTCCCCTCTTTCTCTCTCAATTGTATCTCATTTACCCCCTCCACTCCCTCCTTTTTGTCTAATTTCCCCCTCCTCTCCCCCTTTTGTGTCTCATTTTCCCCTCCCTTGTTTTTCATTGTCCCATCCCTTGTGTCTCATTTACCCCCTCTTCTCCCTCCCTTGTGTCTCATTCCACCCTCCTCTCCCTCCGTTGTGTCTCCTTTTCCCCCTTATATCCCTACCTTGTTTCTCATTCCCCCCTCATCTCCCCCCTTGTGTTTCAATTCCCCCCGCCTCTCTCTCTCTCTCTTTTGTCTAATTTCCCCCTCACCTCTCCCTCCCTTGTGTCTCCTTTTTGCCTCCTCTACCTCCCTTGTGTTTTATTTGCCCCCTCCTCTCCCTCCCTTGGGTCTCATTTCCCCTCTCTCTCCCTTGTGTCTCATTTTACCCTCCTCTACCTCCCTTGTGTCTCATTTCCCCCTCCTCTCCCTCCCTTAAATCTCATTCCCCCTCCTCTCCTTCACTTGTGTCTCATTTCCCCCCTCCTCTCTCTCCCTTGTGTCTCATTTACCCCTCCTCTCCCCTTGTGTCTCAATTTCCCCTCCTCTCTCTACCTTGTGTCTTATTACCCCTCCTCTTTCTCTTGTCTCATTCCCCCCTCTCCCTCCCTTGTGTCTCATTTTCCCCTCTCCCTCTCTTGTGTCTAATTACCTCCTTCCTCTCTTCCCCTTGTGTCTCATTTCTCCCTCTTCTCTCTCCCTTGTGTCTAATTTACCTCCTCCACTCCCTCCTGTGTGTCTCATTTCCCCCATCCTCTCCCTCCCTTGTGTCTTATTTCCCCCCTCTTCTCCCTCCCTTGTGTCTCATCCCCCCTCCATTCTCCCTTGTGTCTCATTTCCCCCTCTCCTCTCCCTCCCTTGTGTCGCATTTCCATCACTTTCTCTCTCTCCCTTGTGTCTCATTTGCCCCCTCCTCTCTCCCTTGTGTCTCATTTTCTCCTCTCCCTCCCTTGAGTCTCATCCCCCCTCTCCTCTCCCTCCTTTGTGTCTCATTTTTCCCTCTGCTACCTCACTTGAGTCTCATTCCACCCTTCTCTCCCTCCCTTGTGTCTCATTTCCCCCTCCTCTTTCTCCCTTGTGTCTAATTTGCCCCCTCCTCTCTCTCCCTTGTGTCTCATTTCCCCCTCTTCTCTATCCCTTGTGTCTAATTTACACTCTCCACTCCCTCCTTTGTGTCTCATTTCCCCCTCATCTCCCCCCCTTGTGCCTCAATTCCCCGCTCCTCTCTCTCTCTTGTGTCTAATTTCCCCCCTCTTCTCTCTCCCTGGTGTCTCATTTACCCATTCCACTCCCTCTTTTGTGTCTTTTTTACCCCTCCTCTCCCCCTTTTGTGTCTTATTTAACCCATTGTTGTGTTTCATTTACCCCTCCTCGCTCTCTTGTGTCTCATTCCCCCTCTCCCTCCCTTGTGTCTCATTTCCCCATCTCTCTCTCCCTTGTGTCTCATTTGCTCCCTCCTCTCTCCCCCTTGTGTCTCATTTCCCCCTCTTCTCTCTCCCTTGTGTCTAATTTACCCCCTCCACTCCCTCCTTTGTGTCTCATTTCCCCCTCCTCTCTCCCCCTTGTGCCTCATTTCCCCTCTTTTCTCTCTCCCTTGTGCCTCATTTCCCCTCTTTTCTCTCTCCCTTGTATCTCATTTGCCCCTCCTCTCCCCCTTTTGTGTCTCATTTTCCCCTCCCTTCTGTTTCATTTCCCCATTCTCTCCATCCCTTTTGTCTCATTTCCCCCTCCTCTCCCTTCCTTGTGTCTCCTTTCCCCCCTTATATCCCTACCTTGTTTCTCATTCCCCCCTCCTCTCCCTCCCTTGTGTCTCCTTTTCCCCCTTATATCCCTACCTTGTTTCTCATTTCCCCCTCCTCTCCCCTTTTTGTGTCTAATTTTCCTATCCTTTGTGTTTCATTTCCCCCATCCTCCCCCTCCCTTGTGTCTTATTTCCCCCCTCTTCTCCCTCCCTTGTGTCTCATCCCCCCTCCTTTCTCCCTTGTGTCTCATTTCCTCCTTCCCTCCTCTCCCTCCCTTGAGTCTCATTTCCCCTCTCCTCTCCCTCCCTTGTGTCGCATTTCACCCCCTTATTCTCTCTCCCTTGTGTCTCATTTCAACCCTCCTCTCTCTCCCTTGTTTTTCATTTCCCCCACCTCTCTTTACCTTGTGTCTCATTTCCCTCTCTTCTCTCTCCCCTTTGTCTCATCCCCCCTCTCCCTCTTTTGTGTCTCATTTTCCCCTCCCTTGTGTCTCATTTCACCCCACCTCTACCTCCCTTTGTTTCAAACCCCATTCTCACCCTCCCTTGTGCCTCCTTTCGCCCCTCCTTTCCCACCATTCTGTCTCAATTCCCCCCTCCTCTTCCTTTCCGTGTGTCTCATTTCCCCCCATCCTCTCCCTAACTTGTTTCTCCTTTTCCCTTTACTCTCCCTCCCTTGTGTCTCTTTTCCCCCTCGTCTCCCTCCCTTGAGCCCATTCCCCCTCATCTCCCTCCCTTGTGTCTCATTTCCCCCCTTTCTCTCTCTCCCTTGTGTCTCGTTTCCCCCTCCTCTACCTCCCTTGTGTTTCACTTCTCCTTCAACTCCCTCCTTGTGTTTTATTTGCCCCTTCCTCTCCCTCCCTTGTGTCTCATTTCCCCTCTCCTCTCCATCCCTTTTGTCTCATTTTACCCTCCTCTACCTCCCTTGTGTTTCACTTCTCCCTCATTTCCCTCCCTTGTGTTTTATTTGCCCCTTCCTCTCCCTCCCTTGGGTCTCATTACCCCTCTCCTCTCCCTCCCTTGTGTCCCATTTTCCCCTCCTCTACCTCCCTTGTGTCTTATTTACCCCTCATCTCTCTCCCTTGGGTTTTATTTCCCCCTCCTCTCCCTCCCTTGGGTTTTATTCCCCCCCTCCTCTCTCTCTTCCTTGTGTCTGATTTACCCCCTTCTCTCTCTCCCTTGTGTCTCATTTCCCCCCTCTTCTCTCTCCCTGGTGTCTCATTTTCCCATTCCACTCCCTCCTTTGTGTCTCATTTCCACCTCCTCTCCCTCTTTTGTGTCTCATTTTCCCCTCTCTTGTGTTTCATTTACCCCTCAACGCTCTCTTGTGTCTCATTCTCCCCTCTCCCTCCCTTGTGTCTCATTTCCCCCGTCTTTCTCTCCCTTGTGTCTCATTTGCCCCCTCCTCTCTCCCCCTTGTGTCTCATTTCCCCCTCTTCTCTATCCCTTGTGTCTAATTTATCCCCTCCACTCCCTCCTTTGTGTCTCATTTATCCCTCCTCTCTCCCCCTTGTGCCTCCTTTCCCCTCTTTTCTCTCTCCCTTGTAACTCATTCACACCCTCCACTCGCTCCTTTGTGTCTCATTTTCCTCTCCCCTGTGTTTCATTTCCCCATCCTCTCCATCCCTTGTGTCTTATTCCCCCCCTCTTCTCCCTCCCTTGTGTCTCATCCCCCCTCCTCTCCCTCCCTTGTGTCTCCTTTCCCCCCTTATATCCCTACCTTGTTTCTCATTCCCCTTTCATCTCCCCCCCTTGTGTTTCAATTCCCATACCCTCTGTCTCTCTTTTGTCTAATTTCCCCCTAACCTCTCCCTCCCTTGTGTCTCCTTTTTGCCTCCTCTACCTCCCTTGGGTCTCATTCCACCCTCATCTCCCTCCCTTGTGTTTTATTTGCCCCCTACTCTCCCTCCCTTGGGTCTCATTTCCCCTCCTCTACCTCCCTTGTGTCTCATTTACCCCTCATCTCCCTCCCTTGAGTTTTATTTCCCCCTCCTCTCCCTTCCTTGAGTCTCATTCCCCCCTCCTCTCCTTCACTTGTGTCTCATTTCCCCCCTCGTCTTTCTCCCTTGTGTCTCATTTCCCCCCTCCTCTCTCTCCCTTGTGTCTCATTTCCCCCCTCCTCTCCCCTTGTGTCTCAATTTCCCCTCCTCTGTCTACCTTATGTCTCATTTCCCCCCTCCTCTCTCTCCCTTGTGTCTCATTTCCCCCCTCCTCTCCCCTTGTGTCTCAATTTCCCCTCCTCTGTCTACCTTGTGTCTCATTTCCCCCTTCTCTCTCTCTCGTGTGTCTCATTTCCCCCGTCCTATCTCCCCCTTGTGTCTCATTTCCCCCTCTTATCTCTCCCTTGTGTCTAATTTACCCCCTCCACTCCCTCCTTTGTGTCTCATTTCCCCCTCCTCTCACCTTTTTGCCTCATTTCCCCTCTTTCCCCCCCTTTTTCTCATTTTTCCCTCCCCTACCTCACTTGAGTCTCATTCCACCATCCTCTCCCTCCCTTGTGTCTCATTTCCCCCTCCTCTTTCTCCCTTGTGTCTAATTTTCCCCCTCCACTATCTCCCTTGTGTCTCATTTCCCCTCTTCTCTATCCCTTGTGTCTAATTTACCCCCTCCACTCCCTCCTTTGTGTCTCATTTCCCCCTCCTCTCTCCCCCTTGTGCCTCATTTCCCCTCTTTTCTCTCTCCCTTGTATCTCATTTACCCCTCCAATCCCTACTTTGTGTCTCATTTCCCCCTCCTCTCCCCCTTTTGTGTCTCATTTTCCCCTCCCTTGTGTTTCATTTCTCTATACTCTCCATCCCTTGTGTCTCATTTCCACCCTCTTCTCTCTCCCTTGTGTCTCCTTCCGCCCTCCTCTCTCTCCCTTGTGTCTCATTTCCCCCCTTATATCCCTACCTTGTTTCTCATTCCCCCCTCATCTCCCTCCCTTGCGTTTCAATTTTCCCTCCTATTTCTACCTTCTTTCTCATTTCCCCCTCCTCTCTCTCTTGTGTCTCATTCCCCCTCTCCCTCCCTTGTGTCTCATTTCCCCCATCTCGCTCTCCCTTGTGTCTCATTTCCCCCCTCCTCTCTCTCTCTTGTGTCTCATTCCCCCATCTCCCTCCCTTGTGTCTCATTTCCCCCTCCTCTCTCCCCCTTGTGCCTCATTTCCCCTCTTTTCTCTCTCCCTTGTATCTCATTTACCCCCTCCACTCCCTCCTTTGTGTCTCATTTCCCCCTCCTATCCCCGTTTTGTGTCTCATTTTCCCCTCCCTTGTGTTTCATTTCCCCATCCTCTCCATCCCTTGTGTCTCATTTCCCCCTCCTCTCCCTCCCTTGTGTCTCCTTTTCCCCCTTATATCCCTACCTTGTTTCTCATTTCCCCCTCCTCTCCCCTTTTTGTGTCTAATTTTCCTATCCTTTGTGTTTCATTTCCCCCATCCTCCCCCTCCCTTGTGTCTTATTTCCCCCCTCTTCTCCCTCACTTGTGTCTCATCCCCCCTCCGTTCTCCCTTGTGTCTCATTTCCTCCTTCCCTCCTCTCCCTCCCTTGAGTCTCATTTCCCCTCTCCTCTCCCTCCCTTGTGTCGCATTTCACCCCCTTATTCTCTCTCCCTTGTGTCTCATTTCAACCCTCCTCTCTCTCCCTTGTTTTTCATTTCCCCCACCTCTCTTTACCTTGTGTCTCATTTCCCCCTCTTCTCTCTCCCCTTTGTCTCATCCCCCCTCTCCCTCTTTTGTGTCTCATTTTCCCCTCCCTTGTGTCTCATTTCACCCCACCTCTACCTCCCTTTGTTTCAAACCCCATTCTCACCCTCCCTTGTGCCTCCTTTCGCCCCTCCTTTCCCACCATTCTGTCTCAATTCCCCCCTCCTCTTCCTTTCCGTGTGTCTCATTTCCCCCCATCCTCTCCCTAACTTGTTTCTCCTTTTCCCTTTACTCTCCCTCCCTTGTGTCTCTTTTCCCCCTCGTCTCCCTCCCTTGAGCCCATTCCCCCTCATCTCCCTCCCTTGTGTCTCATTTCCCCCTTTCTCTCTCTCCCTTGTGTCTCGTTTCCCCCTCCTCTACCTCCCTTGTGTTTCACTTCTCCTTCAACTCCCTCCCTTGTGTTTTATTTGCCCCTTCCTCTCCCTCCCTTGAGTCTCATTTCCCCTCTCCTCTCCATCCCTTTTGTCTCATTTTACCCTCCTCTACCTCCCTTGTGTTTCACTTCTCCCTCATTTCCCTCCCTTGTGTTTTATTTGCCCCTTCCTCTCCCTCCCTTGGGTCTCATTACCCCTCTCCTCTCCCTCCCTTGTGTCCCATTTTCCCCTCCTCTACCTCCCTTGTGTCTTATTTACCCCTCATCTCCCTCCCTTGGGTTTTATTTCCCCCTCCTCTCCCTCCCTTGTGTTTTATTCCCCCCCTCCTCTCTCTCTTCCTTGTGTCTGATTTACCCCCTTCTCTCTCTCCCTTGTGTCTCATTTCCCCCCTCTTCTCTCTCCCTGGTGTCTCATTTTCCCATTCCACTCCCTCCTTTGTGTCTCATTTCCACCTCCTCTCCCTCTTTTGTGTCTCATTTTCCCCTCTCTTGTGTTTCATTTACCCCTCAACGCTCTCTTGTGTCTCATTCTCCCCTCTCCCTCCCTTGTGTCTCATTTCCCCCGTCTTTCTCTCCCTTGTGTCTCATTTGCCCCCTCCTCTCTCCCCCTTGTGTCTCATTTCCCCCTCTTCTCTATCCCTTGTGTCTAATTTATCCCCTCCACTCCCTCCTTTGTGTCTCATTTCTCCCTCCTCTCTCCCCCTTGTGCCTCCTTTCCCCTCTTTTCTCTCTCCCTTGTAACTCATTCACACCCTCCACTCGCTCCTTTGTGTCTCATTTTCCTCTCCCCTGTGTTTCATTTCCCCATCCTCTCCATCCCTTGTGTCTCATTTACCCCCTCTTCTCCCTCCCTTGTGTCTCATTCCACCCTCCTCTCCCTCCGTTGTGTCTCCTTTTCCCCCTTATATCCCTACCTTGTTTCTCATTCCCCCCTCATCTCCCCCCTTTTGTTTCAATTCCCCCCGCCTCTCTCTCTCTCTCTTTTGTCTAATTTCCCCCTCACCTCTCCCTCCCTTGTGTCTCCTTTTTGCCTCCTCTACCTCCCTTGTGTTTTATTTGCCCCCTCCTCTCCCTCCCTTGGGTCTCATTTCCCCTCTCTCTCCCTTGTGTCTCATTTTACCCTCCTCTACCTCCCTTGTGTCTCATTTCCCCCTCCTCTCCCTCCCTTAAATCTCATTCCCCCCCTCCTCTCCTTCACTTGTGTCTCATTTCCCCCCTCCTCTCTCTCCCTTGTGTCTCATTTACCCCTCCTCTCCCCTTGTGTCTCAATTTCCCCTCCTCTCTCTACCTTGTGTCTTATTACCCCTCCTCTTTCTCTTGTCTCATTCCCCCCTCTCCCTCCCTTGTGTCTCATTTCCCCCATCTCTCTCTCCCTTGTGTCTCATTTCCCACGTCCTCTCTTCCCCTTGTGTCTCATTTCCCCCTCTTCTCTCTCCCTTGTGTCTAATTTACCTCCTCCTCTCCCTCCCTTGTGTTTCATTTCCCCCATCCTCTCCCTCCCTTGTGTCTTATTTCCCCCCTCTTCTCCCTCCCTTGTGTCTCATCCCCCCTCCATTCTCCCTTGTGTCTCATTTCCCCCTCTCCTCTCCCTCCCTTGTGTCGCATTTCCATCCCCTTCTCTCTCTCCCTTGTGTCTCATTTGCCCCCTCCTCTCTCCCTTGTGTCTCATTTCCTCCTCTCCCTACCTTGAGTCTCATTCCCCCTCTCCTCTCCCTCCTTTGTGTCTCATTTTTTCCTCCGCTACCTCCCTTGAGTCTCATTCCACCCTCCTCTCCCTCCCTTGTGTCTCATTTCCCCCTCCTATTTCTCCCTTGTGTCTCATTTGCCCCCTCCTCTCTCCCCCTTGTGTCTCATTTCCCCCTCTTCTCTCTCCCTTGTGTCTAATTTACACTCTCCACTCCCTCCTTTGTGTCTCATTTCCCCCTCATCTCCCCCCCTTGTGCCTCAATTCCCCGCTCCTCTCTCTCTCTTGTGTCTAATTTCCCCCCTCTTCTCTCTACCTGGTGTCTCATTTACCCATTCCACTCCCTCTTTTGTGTCTCTTTTCCCCCTCCTCTCCCCCTTTTGTGTCTTATTTAACCCTCTGTTGTGTTTCATTTACCCCTCCTCGCTCTCTTGTGTTTCATTCCCCTCCCTCTCCCTCCCTTGTGTCTCATTTCCCCATACTCTCTCTCCCTTGTGTCTCATTTGCCCCCTACTCTCCCTCCCTTGTGTCTCATTTCCCCCTCTTCTCTATCCCTTGTGTCTAATTTACCCCCTCCACTCCCTCCTTTGTGTCTCATTTCCCCCTCCTCTCTCCCCCTTGTGCCTCATTTCCCCTCTTTTCTCTCTCCCTTGTGTCTCATTTCCCCTCTTTTCTCTCTCCCTTGTATCTCATTTCTCCCTCCTCTCCCCCTTTTGTGTCTCATTTTCCCCTCCCTTGTGTTTCATTTCCCCATTCTCTCCCTCCCTTGTGTCTCATTTCCCCCTCCTCTCCCTTCCTTGTGTCTCCTTTCCCCCCTTATATCCCTACCTTGTTTCTCATTCCCCCCTCCTCTCCCTCCCTTGTGTCTCCTTTTCCCCCTTATATCCCTACCTTGTTTCTCATTTCCCCCTCCTCTCCCCTTTTTGTGTCTAATTTTCCCCTCCTTTGTGTTTCATTTCCCCCATCCTCCCCCTCCCTTGTGTCTTATTTCCCCACTCTTCTCCCTCACTTGTGTCTCATCCCCCCTCCGTTCTCCCTTGTGTCTCATTTCCTCCTTCCCTCCTCTCCCTCCCTTGTGTCTCATTTCCCCTCTCCTCTCCCTCCCTTGTGTCGCATTTCACCCCCTTATTCTCTCTCCCTTGTGTCTCATTTCAACCCTCCTCTCTCTCCCTTGTTTTTCATTTCCCCCACCTCTCTTTACCTTGTGTCTCATTTCCCCCTCTTCTCTCTCCCCTTTGTCTCATCCCCCCTCTCCCTCTTTTGTGTCTCATTTTCCCCTCCCTTGTGTCTCATTTCACCCCACCTCTACCTCCCTTTGTTTCAAACCCCATTCTCTCCCTCCCTTGTGCCTCCTTTCGCCCCTCCTTTCCCACCATTCTGTCTCAATTCCCCCCTCCTCTTCCTTTCCGTGTGTCTCATTTCCCCCCATCCTCTCCCTAACTTGTTTCTCCTTTTCCCTTTACTCTCCCTCCCTTGTGTCTCTTTTCCCCCTCGTCTCCCTCCCTTGAGCCCATTCCCCCTCATCTCCCTCCCTTGTGTCTCATTTCCCCCCTTTCTCTCTCTCCCTTGTGTCTCGTTTCCCCCTCCTCTACCTCCCTTGTGTTTCACTTCTCCTTCAACTCCCTCCCTTGTGTTTTATTTGCCCCTTCCTCTCCCTCCCTTGAGTCTCATTTCCCCTCTCCTCTCCATCCCTTTTGTCTCATTTTACCCTCCTCTACCTCCCTTGTGTTTCACTTCTCCCTCATTTCCCTCCCTTGTGTTTTATTTGCCCCTTCCTCTCCCTCCCTTGGGTCTCATTACCCCTCTCCTCTCCCTCCCTTGTGTCCCATTTCCCCCTCCTCTACCTCCCTTGTGTCTTATTTACCCCTCATCTCTCTCCCTTGGGTTTTATTTCCCCCTCCTCTCCCTCCCTTGGGTTTTATTCCCCCCCTCCTCTCTCTCTTCCTTGTGTCTGATTTACCCCCTTCTCTCTCTCCCTTGTGTCTCATTTCCCCCCTCTTCTCTCTCCCTGGTGTCTCATTTTCCCATTCCACTCCCTCCTTTGTGTCTCATTTCCACCTCCTCTCCCTCTTTTGTGTCTCATTTTCCCCTCTCTTGTGTTTCATTTACCCCTCAACGCTCTCTTGTGTCTCATTCTCCCCTCTCCCTCCCTTGTGTCTCATTTCCCCCGTCTTTCTCTCCCTTGTGTCTCATTTGCCCCCTCCTCTCTCCCCCTTGTGTCTCATTTCCCCCTCTTCTCTATCCCTTGTGTCTAATTTATCCCCTCCACTCCCTCCTTTGTGTCTCATTTCTCCCTCCTCTCTCCCCCTTGTGCCTCCTTTCCCCTCTTTTCTCTCTCCCTTGTAACTCATTCACACCCTCCACTCGCTCCTTTGTGTCTCATTTTCCTCTCCCCTGTGTTTCATTTCCCCATCCTCTCCATCCCTTGTGTCTCATTTACCCCCTCTTCTCCCTCCCTTGTGTCTCATCCCCTCTCCTCTCCCTCCCTTGTGTCTCCTTTCCCCCCTTATATCCCTACCTTGTTTCTCATTCCCCTTTCATCTCCCCCCCTTGTGTTTCAATTCCCATACCCTCTGTCTCTCTTTTGTCTAATTTCCCCCTAACCTCTCCCTCCCTTGTGTCTCCTTTTTGCCTCCTCTACCTCCCTTGAGTCTCATTCCACCCTCATCTCCCTCCCTTGTGTTTTATTTGCCCCCTCCTCTCCCTCCCTTGGGTCTCATTTCCCCTCCTCTACCTCCCTTGTGTCTCATTTACCCCTCATCTCCCTCCCTTGAGTTTTATTTCCCCCTCCTCTCCCTCCCTTGAGTCTAATTCCCCCCTCCTCTCCCTCACTTGTGTCTCATTTCCCCCCTCGTCTTTCTCTCTTGTGTCTCATTTCCCCCCTCCTCTCTCTCCCTTGTGTCTCATTTCCCCCCTCCTCTCCCCTTGTGTCTCAATTTCCCCTCCTCTGTCTACCTTATGTCTCATTTCCCCCCTCCTCTCTCTCCCTTGTGTCTCGTTTCCCCCCTCCTCTCCCCTTGTGTCTCAATTTCCCCTCCTCTGTCTACCTTGTGTCTCATTTCCCCCATCTCTCTCTCCCTTGTGTCTCATTTCCCCCCTCCTCTCTCCCCCTTGTGTCTCATTTCCCCCTCTTCTCTCTCCCTTGTGTCTAATTTACCCCCTCCACTCCCTCCTTTGTGTCTCATTTCTCCCTCCTCTCACCTTTTTGCCTCATTTCCCCTCTTTCCCCCCCTTTTTCTCATTTTTCCCTCCCCTACCTCACTTGAGTCTCATTCCACCATCCTCTCCCTCCCTTGTGTCTCATTTCCCCCTCCTCTTTCTCCCTTGTGTCTAATTTTCCCCCTCCACTATCTCCCTTGTGTCTCATTTCCCCTCTTCTCTATCCCTTGTGTCTAATTTACCCCCTCCACTCCCTCCTTTGTGTCTCATTTCCCCCTCCTCTCTCCCCCTTGTGCCTCATTTCCCCTCTTTTCTCTCTCCCTTGTATCTCATTTACCCCTCCACTCCCTACTTTGTGTCTCATTTCCCCCTCCTCTCCCCCTTTTGTGTCTCATTTTCCCCTCCCTTGTGTTTCATTTCTCTATACTCTCCATCCCTTGTGTCTCATTTCCCCCCTCTTCTCTCTCCCTTGTGTCTCCTTCCGCCCTCCTCTCTCTCCCTTGTGTCTCATTTCCCCCCTTATATCCCTACCTTGTTTCTCATTCCCCCCTCATCTCCCTCCCTTGCGTTTCAATATTCCCTCCTATTTCTACCTTCTTTCTCATTTCCCCCTCCTCTCTCTCTTGTGTCTCATTCCCCCTCTCCCTCCCTTGTGTCTCATTTCCCCCATCTCGCTCTCCCTTGTGTCTCATTTCCCCCCTCCTCTCTCTCTCTTGTGTCTCATTCCCCCATCTCCCTCCCTTGTGTCTCATTTCCCCCATCTCTCTCTCCCTTGTGTCTCATTTGCCCCCTCCACTCCCTCCTTTGTGCCTCATTTCCCCCTCCTCTCTCCCCCTTGTGCCTCATTTCCCCTCTTTTCTCTCTCCCTTGTATCTCATTTACCCCCTCCACTCCCTCCTTTGTGTCTCATTTCCCCCTCCTCTCCCCCTTTTGTGTCTCATTTTCCCCTCCCTTGTGTTTCATTTCCCCATCCTCTCCATCCCTTCTGTCTCATTTACCCCTCCTCTCCCTCCCTTGTGTCTCCTTTTCCCCCTTATATCCCTACCTTGTTTCTCATTTCCCCCTCCTCTCCCCTTTTTGTGTCTCTTTTCCCCATCCTTTGTGTTTCATTTCCCCCATCCTCTCCTTCCCTTGTGTCTTATTTCCCCCCTCTTCTCCTTCCCTTGTGTCTCATCCCCCCTCCGTTCTCCCTTGTGTCTCATTTCCTCCTTCCCTCCTCTCCCTCCCTTGAGTCTCATTTCCCCTCTCCTCTCCCTCCCTTGTGTCGCATTTCACCCCCTTATTCTCTCTCCCTTGTGTCTCATTTCAACCCTCCTCTCTCTCCCTTGTTTTTCATTTCCCCCACCTCTCTTTACCTTGTGTCTCATTTCCCCCTCTTCTCTCTCCCCTTTGTCTCATCCCCCCTCTCCCTCTTTTGTGTCTCATTTTCCCCTCCCTTGTGTCTCATTTCACCCCACCTCTACCTCCCTTTGTTTCAAACCCCATTCTAACCCTCCCTTGTGCCTCCTTTCGCCCCTCCTTTCCCACCATTCTGTCTCAATTCCCCCCTCCTCTTCCTTTCCGTGTGTCTCATTTCCCCCCATCCTCTCCCTAACTTGTTTCTCCTTTTCCCTTTACTCTCCCTCCCTTGTGTCTCTTTTCCCCCTCGTCTCCCTCCCTTGAGCCCATTCCCCCTCATCTCCCTCCCTTGTGTCTCATTTCCCCCTTTCTCTCTCTCCCTTGTGTCTCGTTTCCCCCTCCTCTACCTCCCTTGTGTTTCACTTCTCCTTCAACTCCCTCCCTTGTGTTTTATTTGCCCCTTCCTCTCCCTCCCTTGAGTCTCATTTCCCCTCTCCTCTCCATCCCTTTTGTCTCATTTTACCCTCCTCTACCTCCCTTGTGTTTCACTTCTCCCTCATTTCCCTCCCTTGTGTTTTATTTGCCCCCTCCTCTCCCTCCCTTGGGTCTCATTACCCCTCTCCTCTCCCTCCCTTGTGTCCCATTTTCCCCTCCTCTACCTCCCTTGTGTCTTATTTACCCCTCATCTCTCTCCCTTGGGTTTTATTTCCCCCTCCTCTCCCTCCCTTGGGTTTTATTCCCCCCCTCCTCTCTCTCTTCCTTGTGTCTGATTTACCCCCTTCTCTCTCTCCCTTGTGTCTCATTTCCCCCCACTTCTCTCTCCCTGGTGTCTCATTTACCCATTCCACTCCCTCCTTTGTGTCTCATTTCCCCCTCCTCTCCCCCTTTTGTGTCTCATTTTCCCCTCTCTTGTGTTTCATTTACCCCTCCTCGCTCTCTTGTGTCTCATTCCCCCCTCTCCCTCCCTTGTGTCTCATTTCCCCCATCTCTCTCTCCCTTGTGTCTCATTTGCCCCCTCCTCTCTCCCACTTGTGTCTCATTTCCCCCTCTTCTCTCTCCCTTGTGTCTAATTTACCCTCTCCACTCCCTCCTTTGTGTCTCATTTCTCCCTCCTCTCCCCCTTGTGCCTCCTTTCCCCTCTTTTCTCTCTCCCTTGTATCTCATTCACACCCTCCACTCGCTCCTTTGTGTCTCATTTTCCCCTCCCTTGTGTTTCATTTCCTCAATCTCTCCATCCCTTGTGTCTCATTTCCCACCTCTTCTCCCTCCCTTGTGTCTCATTCCCCCCTCCCTGGTGTCTCCTTTTCCCCCTTATATCCCTACCCTGTTTCTCATTCCCCTCCTCATCTCCCCCCTTGTGTTTCAATTCCCATACCCTCCTCTCTCTCTTTTGTCTAATTTCCCCCTAACCTCTCCCTCCCTTGTGTCTCCTTTTTGCCTCCTCTACCTCCCTTGAGTCTCATTCCACCCTCATCTCCCTCCCTTGTGTTTTATTTGCCCCCTACTCTCCCTCCCTTGGGTCTCATTTCCCCTCCTCTACCTCACTTGTGTTTCATTTACCCCTCATCTCCCTCCCTTGAGTTTTATTTCCCCCTCCTCTCCCTTCCTTGAGTCTCATTCCCCCCTCCTCTCCTTCACTTGTGTCTCATTTCCCCCCTCATCTTTCTCTCTTGTGTCTCATTTCCCCCCTCCTCTCTCTCCCTTGTGTCTCATTTCCCCCCTCCTCTCCCCTTGTGTCTCAATTTCCCCTCCTCTGTCTACCTTATGTCTCATTTCCCCTCTCCTCTCTCTCCCTTGTGTCTCGTTTCCCCCCTCCTCTCCCCTTGTGTCTCAATTTCCCCTCCTCTGTCTACCTTGTGTCTCATTTCCCCCATCTCTCTCTCCCTTGTGTCTCATTTCCCCCGTCCTATCTCCCCCTTGTGTCTCATTTCCCCCTCTTATCTCTCCCTTGTGTCTAATTTACCCCCTCCACTCCCTCCTTTGTGTCTCATTTCCCCCTCCTCTCACCTTTTTGCCTCATTTCCCCTCTTTCCCCCCCTTTTTCTCATTTTTCCCTCCCCTACCTCACTTGAGTCTCATTCCACCCTCCTCTCCCTCCCTTGTGTCTCATTTCCCCCTCCTCTTTCTCCCTTGTGTCTAATTTCCCCCTCCTCTCTCCCCCTTGTGTCTCATTTCCCCTCTTCTCTATCCCTTGTGTCTAATTTACCCCCTCCACTCCCTCCTTTGTGTCTCATTTCCCCCTCCTCTCTCCCCCTTGTGCCTCATTTCCCCTCTTTTCTCTCTCCCTTGTATCTCATTTACCCCTCCACTCCCTCCTTTGTGTCTCATTTCCCCCTCCTCTCCCCCTTTTGTGTCTCATTTTCCCATCCCTTGTGTTTCATTTCCACCATCCGCTCCATCCCTTGTGTTTCATTTCCCCCTCCTCTCCCTCCCTTGTGTCTACTTTCCCCCTTTTATCCCTACCTTGTTTCTCATTCCCCCCTCATCTCCCCCGCATGTGTTTCAATTACCCACTCCTCTCTCTCCCTTGTGTCTTATTTCCTCTTCCTCTCTCCCCCTTGTGCCTCATTTCCCCTCTTTTCTTTCTCCCTTGTATCTCATTTATCCCCTCCACCCCCTCCTTTGTGTCTCATTTCCCCCTCCTCTCCCCCTTTTGTGTCTCATTTTCCCTTCCCTTGAGTTTTATTTCCCCCTCCTCTCCCTTCCTTGAGTCTCATTCCCCCCTCCTCTCCTTCACTTGTGTCTCATTTCCCCCCTCGTCTTTCTCTCTTGTGTCTCATTTCCCCCCTCCTCTCTCTCCCTTGTGTCTCATTTCCCCCCTCCTCTCCCCTTGTGTCTCAATTTCCCCTCCTCTGTCTACCTTATGTCTCATTTCCCCTCTCCTCTCTCTCCCTTGTGTCTCGTTTCCCCCCTCCTCTCCCCTTGTGTCTCAATTTCCCCTCCTCTGTCTACCTTGTGTCTCATTTCCCCCATCTCTCTCTCCCTTGTGTCTCATTTCCCCCGTCCTATCTCCCCCTTGTGTCTCATTTCCCCCTCTTATCTCTCCCTTGTGTCTAATTTACCCCCTCCACTCCCTCCTTTGTGTCTCATTTCCCCCTCCTCTCACCTTTTTGCCTCATTTCCCCTCTTTCCCCCCCTTTTTCTCATTTTTCCCTCCCCTACCTCACTTGAGTCTCATTCCACCATCCTCTCCCTCCCTTGTGTCTCATTTCCCCCTCCTCTTTCTCCCTTGTGTCTAATTTTCCCCCTCCACTATCTCCCTTGTGTCTCATTTCCCCTCTTCTCTATCCCTTGTGTCTAATTTACCCCCTCCACTCCCTCCTTTGTGTCTCATTTCCCCCTCCTCTCTCCCCCTTGTGCCTCATTTCCCCTCTTTTCTCTCTCCCTTGTGTCTCATTTCCCCCTCCACTCCCTCCTTTGTGTCTCATTTCCCCCTCCTCTCCCCCTTTTGTGTCTCATTTTCCCATCCCTTGTGTTTCATTTCCACCATCCGCTCCATCCCTTGTGTTTCATTTCCCCCTCCTCTCCCTCCCTTGTGTCTACTTTCCCCCTTTTATCCCTACCTTGTTTCTCATTCCCCCCTCATCTCCCCCGCATGTGTTTCAATTACCCACTCCTCTCTCTCCCTTGTGTCTTATTTCCTCTTCCTCTCTCCCCCTTGTGCCTCATTTCCCCTCTTTTCTTTCTCCCTTGTATCTCATTTATCCCCTCCACCCCCTCCTTTGTGTCTCATTTCCCCCTCCTCTCCCCCTTTTGTGTCTCATTTTCCCTTCCCTTGTGTTTCATTTCCCCATCCTCTCCATCCCTTGTGTCTAATTTCCCCCCTCTTCTCCCTACCTTGTGTCTCATTCCACCCTCCTCTCTCTCCCTTGTGTCACCTTTTCCCCCTTATATCCCTACCTTGGTTCTCATTCCTCCCCTCATCCCCTTGTGTTTCAATTCCCCCCTCCTCTCTCTCTCTTTTGTCTAATTTCCCCCTCACCTCTCCCTCCCTTGTGTCTCCTTTTTGCCTCCTCTACCTCCCTTGAGTCTCATTCCACCCTCCTCTCCCTCCCTTGTGTCTCATTTCCCCTCTCCCTCCCTTGTGTCTAATTCCCCCCTCCTCTCTCTCCCTTGTGTCTCATTTCCCCTTCCTCTTTCCCCCTTGTGCCTCATTTCCCCTCTTTTCTCTCTCCCTTGTGTCTCATTTACCCCCCCTCTCCCCTTGTGTCTCAATTTCCCCTCCTCTCTCTACCTTGTGTCTCATTACCCCTCCTCTTTCTCTTGTGTCTCATTCCCCCCTCTCCCTCCCTTGTGTCTAATTTACCCCTCCACTCCCTCCTTTGTGTCTCATTTCCCCCTCCTCTCCCATTTTTGTGTCTCATTTTCCCATCCTTTGTGTTTTATTTCCCCCATCCTCTCCCTCCCTTGTGTCTTATTTCCCCACTCTTCTCCCTCCCTTGTGTCTCATCCCCCCCTAGTCTCTCCCTTGTGTCTCATTTCCTCCCCTCCTCTCCCTCCCTTGAGTCTCATTCCCCCTCTCCTCCCCTCCCTTGTGTCGCATTTCGATCCCCTTTCTCTCTCTCCCTTGTGTCTTATTTCCACCCTCCTCTCTCTCTTGTGTCTCATTTCCTCCCCTCCTCTCCGTCCCTTGAGTCTCATTCCCCCACTTCTCTCCCTCCCTTGTGTCTCATTTCCCTCCTCCTTTTTTCCCCTTTCCCCCCTCTTCCTCCCTTGTGTCTCATTTCCCCCCTCCTCTCTCCCTTGTGTCTCATTTCCTCCTCTTCCTCCCTTGAGTCTCATTCCCACTCTCCTCTCCCTCCCTTGTGTCTCATTTTTCCCTCTGCTACCTCCCTTGACTCTCATTCCGCCCTCCTCTCCCTCCCTTGTGTCTCATTCCCCCCTCCTCTTTCTCCCTTGTGTCTAATTCCCCCTCCTCTGTCTCCCTTGTGTCTCATTTCCCCTCCTCTCTCCCCCTTGTGCCTCATTTCCCCTCTTTTCTCTCTCAATTGTATCTCATTTACCCCCTCCACTCCCTCCTTTTTGTCTAATTTCCCCCTCCTCTCCCCCTTTTGTGTCTCATTTTCCCCTCCCTTGTTTTTCATTGTCCCATCCCTTGTGTCTCATTTACCCCCTCTTCTCCCTCCCTTGTGTCTCATTCCACCCTCCTCTCCCTCCGTTGTGTCTCCTTTTCCCCCTTATATCCCTACCTTGTTTCTCATTCCCCCCTCATCTCCCCCCTTGTGTTTCAATTCCCCCCTCCTCTCTCTCTTGTGTCTAATTTCCCCCTCACCTCTCCCTCCCTTGTGTCTCCTTTTTGCCTCCTCTACCTCCCTTGTGTTTTATTTGCCCCCTCCTCTCCCTCCCTTGGGTCTCATTTCCCCTCTCTCTCCCTTGTGTCTCATTTTACCCTCCTCTACCTCCCTTGTGTCTCATTTCCCCCTCCTCTCCCTCCCTTAAATCTCATTCCCCCCTCCTCTCCTTCACTTGTGTCTCATTTCCCCCCTCCTCTCTCTCCCTTGTGTCTCATTTACCCCTCCTCTCCCCTTGTGTCTCAATTTCCCCTCCTCTCTCTACCTTGTGTCTTATTACCCCTCCTCTTTCTCTTGTCTCATTCCCCCCTCTCCCTCCCTTGTGTCTCATTTCCCCCATCTCTCTCTCCCTTGTGTCTCATTTCCCCCCTCCTCTCTTCCCCTTGTGTCTCATTTCCCCCTCTTCTCTCTCCCTTGTGTCTAATTTACCTCCTCCACTCCATCCTTTGTGTTTTATTTCCCCCATCCTCTCCTTCCCTTGTGTCTTATTTCCCCCCTCTTCTCCCTCCCTTGTGTCTCACCCCCCCTCCATTCTCCCTTGTGTCTCATTTCCCCCTCTCCTCTCCCTCCCTTGTGTCGCATTTCCATCACTTTCTCTCTCTCCCTTGTGTCTCATTTGCCCCCTCCTCTCTCCCTTGTGTCTCATTTTCTCCTCTCCCTCCCTTGAGTCTCATCCCCCCTCTCCTCTCCCTCCTTTGTGTCTCATTTTTCCCTCTGCTACCTCACTTGAGTCTCATTCCACCCTTCTTCCCTCCCTTGTGTCTCATTTCCCCCTCCTATTTCTCCCTTGTGTCTCATTTGCCCCCTCCTCTCTCCCCCTTGTGTCTCATTTCCCCCTCTTCTCTATCCCTTGTGTCTAATTTACACTCTCCACTCCCTCCTTTGTGTCTCATTTCCCCCTCATCTCCCCCCCTTGTGCCTCAATTCCACGCTCCTCTCTCTCTCTTGTGTCTAATTTCCCCCCTCTTCTCTCTACCTGGTGTCTCATTTACCCATTCCACTCCCTCTTTTGTGTCTCTTTTCCCCCTCCTCTCCCCCTTTTGTGTCTTATTTAACCCTCTGTTGTGTTTCATTTACCCCTCCTCGCTCTCTTGTGTCTCATTCCCCCTCTCCCTCCCTTGTGTCTCATTTCCCCATCTCTCTCTCCCTTGTGTCTCATTTGCCCCCTCCTCTCTCCCCCTTGTGTCTCATTTCCCCCTCTTCTCTATCCCTTGTGTCTAATTTACCCCCTCCACTCCCTCCTTTGTGTCTCATTTCCCCCTCCTCTCTCCCCCTTGTGCCTCATTTCCCCTCTTTTCTCTCTCCCTTGTGCCTCATTTCCCCTCTTTTCTCTCTCCCTTGTATCTCATTTGCCCCTCCTCTCCCCCTTTTGTGTCTCATTTTCCCCTCCCTTCTGTTTCATTTCCCCATTCTCTCCATCCCTTTTGTCTCATTTCCCCCTCCTCTCCCTTCCTTGTGTCTCCTTTCCCCCCTTATATCCCTACCTTGTTTCTCATTCCCCCCTCCTCTCCCTCCCTTGTGTCTCCTTTTCCCCCTTATATCCCTACCTTGTTTCTCATTTCCCCCTCCTCTCCCCTTTTTGTGTCTAATTTTCCTATCCTTTGTGTTTCATTTCCCCCATCCTCCCCCTCCCTTGTGTCTTATTTCCCCCCTCTTCTCCCTCACTTGTGTCTCATCCCCCCTCCGTTCTCCCTTGTGTCTCATTTCCTCCTTCCCTCCTCTCCCTCCCTTGAGTCTCATTTCCCCTCTCCTCTCCCTCCCTTGTGTCGCATTTCACCCCCTTATTCTCTCTCCCTTGTGTCTCATTTCAACCCTCCTCTCTCTCCCTTGTTTTTCATTTCCCCCACCTCTCTTTCCCTTGTGTCTCATTTCCCCCTCTTCTCTCTCCCCTTTGTCTCATCCCCCCTCTCCCTCTTTTGTGTCTCATTTTCCCCTCCCTTGTGTCTCATTTCACCCCACCTCTACCTCCCTTTGTTTCAAACCCCATTCTCTCCCTCCCTTGTGCCTCCTTTCGCCCCTCCTTTCCCACCATTCTGTCTCAATTCCCCCCTCCTCTTCCTTTCCGTGTGTCTCATTTCCCCCCATCCTCTCCCTAACTTGTTTCTCCTTTTCCCTTTACTCTCCCTCCCTTGTGTCTCTTTTCCCCCTCGTCTCCCTCCCTTGAGCCCATTCCCCCTCATCTCCCTCCCTTGTGTCTCATTTCCCCCCTTTCTCTCTCTCCCTTGTGTCTCGTTTCCCCCGCCTCTACCTCCCTTGTGTTTCACTTCTCCTTCAACTCCCTCCCTTGTGTTTTATTTGCCCCTTCCTCTCCCTCCCTTGAGTCTCATTTCCCCTCTCCTCTCCATCCCTTTTGTCTCATTTTACCCTCCTCTACCTCCCTTGTGTTTCACTTCTCCCTCATTTCCCTCCCTTGTGTTTTATTTGCCCCTTCCTCTCCCTCCCTTGGGTCTCATTACCCCTCTCCTCTCCCTCCCTTGTGTCTCATTTTCCCCTCCTCTACCTCCCTTGTGTCTTATTTACCCCTCATCTCTCTCCCTTGGGTTTTATTTCCCCCTCCTCTCCCTCCCTTGGGTTTTATTCCCCCCCTCCTCTCTCTCTTCCTTGTGTCTCATTTACCCCCTCCTCTCTCTCCCTTGTGTCTCATTTCCCCCCTCTTCTCTCTCCCTGGTGTCTCATTTTCCCATTCCACTCCCTCCTTTGTGTCTCATTTCCACCTCCTCTCCCTCTTTTGTGTCTCATTTTCCCCTCTCTTGTGTTTCATTTACCCCTCCTCGCTCTCTTGTGTCTCATTCTCCCCTCTCCCTCCCTTGTGTCTCATTTCCCCCGTCTTTCTCTCCCTTGTGTCTCATTTGCCCCCTCCTCTCTCCCCCTTGTGTCTCATTTCCCCCTCTTCTCTATCCCTTGTGTCTAATTTATCCCCTCCACTCCCTCCTTTGTGTCTCATTTCTCCCTCCTCTCTCCCCCTTGTGCCTCCTTTCCCCTCTTTTCTCTCTCCCTTGTAACTCATTCACACCCTCCACTCGCTCCTTTGTGTCTCATTTTCCTCTCCCCTGTGTTTCATTTCCCCATCCTCTCCATCCCTTGTGTCTCATTTCCCACCTCTTCTCCCTCCCTTGTGTCTCATTCTCCCCTCCCCTCCCTTGTGTCTCCTTTTCCCCCTTATATCCCTACCTTGTTTCTCATTCCCCTTTCATCTCCCCCCCTTGTGTTTCAATTCCCATACCCTCTGTCTCTCTTTTGTCTAATTTCCCCCTAACCTCTCCCTCCCTTGTGTCTCCTTTTTGCCTCCTCTACCTCCCTTGAGTCTCATTCCACCCTCATCTCCCTCCCTTGTGTTTTATTTGCCCCCTCCTCTCCCTCCCTTGGGTCTCATTTCCCCTCCTCTACCTCACTTGTGTTTCATTTACCCCTCATCTCCCTCCCTTGAGTTTTATTTCCCCCTCCTCTCCCTTCCTTGAGTCTCATTCCCCCCTCCTCTCCTTCACTTGTGTCTCATTTCCCCCCTCGTCTTTCTCTCTTGTGTCTCATTTCCCCCCTCCTCTCTCTCCCTTGTGTCTCATTTCCCCCCTCCTCTCCTCTTGTGTCTCAATTTCCCCTCCTCTGTCTACCTTATGTCTCATTTCCCCTCTCCTCTCTCTCCCTTGTGTCTCGTTTCCCCCCTCCTCTCCCCTTGTGTCTCAATTTCCCCTCCTCTGTCTACCTTGTGTCTCATTTCCCCCATCTCTCTCTCCCTTGTGTCTCATTTCCCCCGTCCTATCTCCCCCTTGTGTCTCATTTCCCCCTCTTATCTCTCCCTTGTGTCTAATTTACCCCCTCCACTCCCTCCTTTGTGTCTCATTTCCCCCTCCTCTCACCTTTTTGCCTCATTTCCCCTCTTTCCCCCCCTTTTTCTCATTTTTCCCTCCGCTTCCTCCCTTGAGTCTCATTCCACCCTCCTCTCCCTCACTTGTGTCTCATTTCCCCCTCCTCTTTCTCCCTTGTGTCTAATTTTCCCCCTCCACTATCTCCCTTGTGTCTCATTTCCCCTCTTCTCTATCCCTTGTGTCTCATTTACCCCCTCCACTCCCTCCTTTGTGTCTCATTTCCCCCTCCTCTCTCCCCCTTGTGCCTCATTTCCCCTCTTTTCTCTCTCCCTTGTATCTCATTTACCCCTCCACTCCCTCCTTTGTGTCTCATTTCCCCCTCCTCTCCCCCTTTTGTGTCTCATTTTCCCATCCTTTGTGTTTCATTTCCCCCATCCTCTCCTTCCCTTGTGTTTCATTTCCCCCTCCTCTCCCTCCCTTGTGTCTACTTTCCCCCTTTTATCCCTACCTTGTTTCTCATTCCCCCCTCATCTCCCCCGCATGTGTTTCAATTACCCACTCCTCTCTCTCCCTTGTGTCTTATTTCCTCTTCCTCTCTCCCCCTTGTGCCTCATTTCCCCTCTTTTCTTTCTCCCTTGTATCTCATTTATCCCCTCCACCCCCTCCTTTGTGTCTCATTTCCCCCTCCTCTCCCCCTTTTGTGTCTCATTTTCCCTTCCCTTGTATTTCATTTCCCCATCCTCTCCATCCATTGTGTCTAATTTCCACCCTCTTCTCACTCCCTTGTGTCTCATTCCACCCTCCTCTCTCTCCCTTGTGTCACCTTTTCCCCCTTATATCCCTACCTTGTTTCTCATTCCTCCCCTCATCCCCTTGTGTTTCAATTCCCCGCTCCCCTCTCTCTCTTTTGTCTAATTTCCCCCTCACCTCTCCCTCCCTTGTGTCTCCTTTTTGCCTCCTCTACCTCCCTTGAGTCTCATTCCACCCTCCTCTCCCTCCCTTGTGTCTCATTTCCCCTCTCCCTCCCTTGTGTCTAATTCCCCCCTCCTCTGTCTCCCTTGTGTCTCATTTCCCCTTCCTCTTTCCCCCTTGTGCCTCATTTCCCCTCTTTTCTCTCTCCCTTGTGTCTCATTTACCCCCCCTCTCCCCTTGTGTCTCAATTTCCCCTCCTCTCTCTACCTTGTGTCTCATTACCCCTCCTCTTTCTCTTGTGTCTCATTCCCCCCTCTCCCTCCCTTGTGTCTAATTTACCCCTCCACTCCCTCCTTTGTGTCTCATTTCCCCCTCCTCTCCCCCTTTTGTGTCTCATTTTCCCATCCTTTGTGTTTCATTTCCCCCATCCTCTCCCTCCCTTGTGTCTTATTTCCCCACTCTTCTCCCTCCCTTGTGTCTCATCCCCCCCTCCTCTCTCCCTTGTGTCTCATTTCCTCCCCTCCTCTCCCTCCCTTGAGTCTCATTCCCCCTCTCCTCCCCTCCCTTGTGTCGCATTCCCCCCTTCTCTCTCTCCCTTGTGTCTTATTTCCACCCTCCTCTCTCTCTTGTGTCTCATTTCCTCCCCTCCTCTCCGTCCCTTGAGTCTCATTCCCCCACTTCTCTCCCTCCCTTGTGTCTCATTTCCCTCCTCCTTTTTTCCCCTTTCCCCCCTCTTCCTCCCTTGTGTCTCATTTCCCCCCTCCTCTCTCCCTTGTGTCTCATTTCCTCCTCTTCCTCCCTTGAGTCTCATTCCCACTCTCCTCTCCCTCCCTTGTGTCTCATTTTTCCCTCTGCTACCTCCCTTGACTCTCATTCCGCCCTCCTCTCCCTCCCTTGTGTCTCATTCCCCCCTCCTCTTTCTCCCTTGTGTCTAATTCCCCCCTCCTCTGTCTCCCTTGTGTCTCATTTCCCCTCCTCTCTCCCCCTTGTGCCTCATTTCCCCTCTTTTCTCTCTCAATTGTATCTCATTTACCCCCTCCACTCCCTCCTTTTTGTCTAATTTCCCCCTCCTCTCCCCCTTTTGTGTCTCATTTTCCCCTCCCTTGTTTTTCATTGTCCCATCCCTTGTGTCTCATTTACCCCCTCTTCTCCCTCCCTTGTGTCTCATTCCACCCTCCTCTCCCTCCGTTGTGTCTCCTTTTCCCCCTTATATCCCTACCTTGTTTCTCATTCCCCCCTCCTCTCCCTCCCTTGTGTCTCCTTTTCCCCCTTATATCCCTACCTTGTTTCTCATTTCCCCCTCCTCTCCCCTTTTTGTGTCTAATTTTCCTATCCTTTGTGTTTCATTTCCCCCATCCTCCCCCTCCCTTGTGTCTTATTTCCCCCCTCTTCTCCCTCACTTGTGTCTCATCCCCCCTCCGTTCTCCCTTGTGTCTCATTTCCTCCTTCCCTCCTCTCCCTCCCTTGAGTCTCATTTCCCCTCTCCTCTCCCTCCCTTGTGTCGCATTTCACCCCCTTATTCTCTCTCCCTTGTGTCTCATTTCAACCCTCCTCTCTCTCCCTTGTTTTTCATTTCCCCCACCTCTCTTTACCTTGTGTCTCATTTCCCCCTCTTCTCTCTCCCCTTTGTCTCATCCCCCCTCTCCCTCTTTTGTGTCTCATTTTCCCCTCCCTTGTGTCTCATTTCACCCCACCTCTACCTCCCTTTGTTTCAAACCCCATTCTCACCCTCCCTTGTGCCTCCTTTCGCCCCTCCTTTCCCACCATTCTGTCTCAATTCCCCCCTCCTCTTCCTTTCCGTGTGTCTCATTTCCCCCCCATCCTCTCCCTAACTTGTTTCTCCTTTTCCCTTTACTCTCCCTCCCTTGTGTCTCTTTTCCCCCTCGTCTCCCTCCCTTGAGCCCATTCCCCCTCATCTCCCTCCCTTGTGTCTCATTTCCCCCCTTTCTCTCTCTCCCTTGTGTCTCGTTTCCCCCTCCTCTCCCTCCCTTGTGTTTCACTTCTCCTTCAACTCCCTCCCTTGTGTTTTATTTGCCCCTTCCTCTCCCTCCCTTGAGTCTCATTTCCCCTCTCCTCTCCATCCCTTTTGTCTCATTTTACCCTCCTCTACCTCCCTTGTGTTTCACTTCTCCCTCATTTCCCTCCCTTGTGTTTTATTTGCCCCTTCCTCTCCCTCCCTTGGGTCTCATTACCCCTCTCCTCTCCCTCCCTTGTGTCTCATTTTCCCCTCCTCTACCTCCCTTGTGTCTTATTTACCCCTCATCTCTCTCCCTTGGGTTTTATTTCCCCCTCCTCTCCCTCCCTTGGGTTTTATTCCCCCCCTCCTCTCTCTCTCCCTTGTGTCTGATTTACCCCCTTCTCTCTCTCCCTTGTGTCTCATTTCCCCCCTCTTCTCTCTCCCTGGTGTCTCATTTTCCCATTCCACTCCCTCCTTTGTGTCTCATTTCCACCTCCTCTCCCTCTTTTGTGTCTCATTTTCCCCTCTCTTGTGTTTCATTTACCCCTCAACGCTCTCTTGTGTCTCATTTCCCCCTCTCCCTCCCTTGTGTCTCATTTCCCCCGTCTTTCTCTCCCTTGTGTCTCATTTGCCCCCTCCTCTCTCCCCCTTGTGTCTCATTTCCCCCTCTTCTCTATCCCTTGTGTCTAATTTATCCCCTCCACTCCCTCCTTTGTGTCTCATTTCTCCCTCCTCTCTCCCCCTTGTGCCTCCTTTCCCCTCTTTTCTCTCTCCCTTGTAACTCATTCACACCCTCCACTCGCTCCTTTGTGTCTCATTTTCCTCTCCCCTGTGTTTCATTTCCCCATCCTCTCCATCCCTTGTGTCTCATTTACCCCCTCTTCTCCCTCCCTTGTGTCTCATCCCCTCTCCTTTCCCTCCCTTGTGTCTCCTTTTCCCCCTTATATCCCTACCTTGTTTCTCATTCCCCTTTCATCTCCCCCCCTTGTGTTTCAATTCCCATACCCTCTGTCTCTCTTTTGTCTAATTTCCCCCTAACCTCTCCCTCCCTTGTGTCTCCTTTTTGCCTCCTCTACCTCCCTTGGGTCTCATTCCACCCTCATCTCCCTCCCTTGTGTTTTATTTGCCCCCTCCTCTCCCTCCCTTGTGTCTCATTTCCCCTCCTCTACCTCCCTTGTGTTTCATTTACCCCTCATCTCCCTCCCTTGAGTTTTATTTCCCCCTCCTCTCCCTTCCTTGAGTCTCATTCCCCCCTCCTCTCCTTCACTTGTGTCTCATTTCCCCCCTCGTCTTTCTCTCTTGTGTCTCATTTCCCCCCTCCTCTCTCTCCCTTGTGTCTCATTTCCCCCCTCCTCTCCCCTTGTGTCTCAATTTCCCCTCCTCTGTCTACCTTATGTCTCATTTCCCCCCTCCTCTCTCTCCCTTGTGTCTCGTTTCCCCCCTCCTCTCCCCTTGTGTCTCAATTTCCCCTCCTCTGTCTACCTTGTGTCTCATTTCCCCCATCTCTCTCTCCCTTGTGTCTCATTTCCCCCGTCCTATCTCCCCCTTGTGTCTCATTTCCCCCTCTTCTCTCTCCCTTGTGTCTAATTTACCCCCTCCACTCCCTCCTTTGTGTCTCATTTCCCCCTCCTCTCACCTTTTTGCCTCATTTCCCCTCTTTCCCCCCCTTTTTCTCATTTTTCCCTCCCCTACCTCACTTGAGTCTCATTCCACCCTCCTCTCCCTCCCTTGTGTCTCATTTCCCCCTCCTCTTTCTCCCTTGTGTCTCATTTTCCCCCTCCACTCTCTCCCTTGTGTCTCATTTCCCCTCTTCTCTCTCCCTTGTGTCTCATTTACCCCCTCCACTCCCTCCTTTGTGTCTCATTTCCCCCTCCTCTCTCCCCCTTGTGCCTCATTTCCCCTCTTTTCTCTCTCCCTTGTATCTCATTTACCCCTCCACTCCCTCCTTTGTGTCTCATTTCCCCCTCCTCTCCCCCTTTTGTGTCTCATTTTCCCATCCCTTGTGTTTCATTTCCACCATCCGCTCCATCCCTTGTGTTTCATTTCCCCCTCCTCTCCCTCCCTTGTGTCTACTTTCCCCCTTTTATCCCTACCTTGTTTCTCATTCCCCCCCTCATCTCCCCCGCATGTGTTTCAATTACCCACTCCTCTCTCTCCCTTGTGTCTTATTTCCTCTTCCTCTCTCCCCCTTGTGCCTCATTTCCCCTCTTTTCTCTCTCCCTTGTATCTCATTTACCCCCTCCACCCCCTCCTTTGTGTCTCATTTCCCCCTCCTCTCCCCCTTTTGTGTCTCATTTTCCCTTCCCTTGTATTTCATTTCCTCAATCTCTCCCTCCCTTGTGTCTCATTTCCCACCTCTTCTCCCTCCCTTGTGTCTCATTCCCCCCTCCTCTCTCTCCCTTGTGTCACCTTTTCCCCCTTATATCCCTACCTTGGTTCTCATTCCTCCCCTCATCCCCTTGTGTTTCAATTCCCCGCTCCTCTCTCTCTCTTTTGTCTAATTTCCCCCTCACCTCTCCCTCCCTTGTGTCTCCTTTTTGCCTCCTCTACCTCCCTTGAGTCTCATTCCACCCTCCTCTCCCTCCCTTGTGTCTCATTTCCCCCTCCTCTCCCTCCCTTGTGTCTAATTTCCCCCTCCTCTCTCTCCCTTGTGTCTCATTTCCCCCTCCTCTCTTCCCCTTGTGCCTCATTTCCCCTCTTTTCTCTCTCCCTTGTGTCTCATTTACCCCCCCTCTCCCCTTGTGTCTAATTTCCCCTCCTCTCTCTCCCTTGTGTCTCATTACCCCTCCTCTTTCTCTTGTGTCTCATTCCCCCCTCTCCCTCCCTTGTGTCTAATTTACCCCTCCACTCCCTCCTTTGTGTCTCATTTCCCCCTCCTCTCCCATTTTTGTGTCTAATTTTCCCATCCTTTGTGTTTCATTTCCCCCATCCTCTCCCTCCCTTGTGTCTTATTTCCCCACTCTTCTCCCTCCCTTGTGTCTCATCCCCCCTCCTCTCTCCCTTGTGTCTCATTTCCTCCCCTCCTCTCCCTCCCTTGAGTCTCATTCCCCCTCTCCTCCCCTCCCTTGTGTCGCATTTCGATCCCCTTTCTCTCTCTCCCTTGTGTCTTATTTCCGCCCTCCTCTCTCTCTTGTGTCTCATTTCCTCCCCTCCTCTCCGTCCCTTGAGTCTCATTCCCCCACTTCTCTCCCTCCCTTGTGTCTCATTTCCCTCCTCCTTTTTCCCCTTTCCCCCCTCTTCCTCCCTTGTGTCTCATTTCCCCCCTCCTCTCTCCCTTGTGTCTCATTTCCTCCTCTTCCTCCCTTGAGTCTCATTCCCACTCTCCTCTCCCTCCCTTGTGTCTCATTTTTCCCTCTGCTACCTCCCTTGAGTCTAATTCCGCCCTCCTCTCCCTCCCTTGTGTCTCATTTCCCCCTCCTCTTTCTCCCTTGTGTCTAATTTCCCCCTCCTCTCTCTCCCTTGTGTCTCATTTCCCCTCCTCTCTCCCCCTTGTGCCTCATTTCCCCTCTTTTCTCTCTCAATTGTATCTCATTTCCCCCCTCCACTCCCTCCTTTTTGTCTAATTTCCCCCTCCTCTCCCCCTTTTGTGTCTCATTTTCCCCTCCCTTGTTTTTCATTGTCCCATCCCTTGTGTCTCATTTACCCCCTCTTCTCCCTCCCTTGTGTCTCATTCCCCCCTCCTCTCCCTGGTGTCTCCTTTTCCCCCTTATATCCCTACCTTGTTTCTCATTCCCCCCTCATCTCCCCCCTTGTGTTTCAATTCCCCCCTCCTCTCTCTCTCTTGTGTCTAATTTCCCCCTCACCTCTCCCTCCCTTGTGTCTCCTTTTTGCCTCCTCTACCTCCCTTGTGTTTTATTTGCCCCCTCCTCTCCCTCCCTTGGGTCTCATTTCCCCTCTCTCTCCCTTGTGTCTCATTTTACCCTCCTCTACCTCCCTTGTGTCTCATTTCCCCCTCCTCTCCCTCCCTTAAATCTCATTCCCCCCTCCTCTCCCTCCCTTGTGTCTCATTTCCCCCCTCCTCTCTCTCCCTTGTGTCTCATTTACCCCTCCTCTCCCCTTGTGTCTCAATTTCCCCTCCTCTCTCTACCTTGTGTCTTATTACCCCTCCTCTTTCTCTTGTCTCATTCCCCCCTCTCCCTCCCTTGTGTCTCATTTCCCCCATCTCTCCCTCCCTTGTGTCTCATTTCCCACGTCCTCTCTTCCCCTTGTGTCTCATTTCCCCCTCCTCTCTCTCCCTTGTGTCTAATTTACCTCCTCCACTCCCTCCTTTGTGTTTCATTTCCCCCATCCTCTCCCTCCCTTGTGTCTTATTTCCCCCCTCTTCTCCCTCCCTTGTGTCTCACCCCCCCTCCATTCTCCCTTGTGTCTCATTCCCCCTCTCCTCTCCCTCCCTTGTGTCGCATTTCCATCCCCTTCTCTCTCTCCCTTGTGTCTCATTTCCCCCCTCCTCTCTCCCTTGTGTCTCATTTCCTCCTCTCCCTCCCTTGAGTCTCATCCCCCCTCTCCTCTCCCTCCTTTGTGTCTCATTTTTCCCTCTGCTACCTCACTTGAGTCTCATTCCACCCTTCTCTCCCTCCCTTGTGTCTCATTTCCCCCTCCTATTTCTCCCTTGTGTCTCATTTGCCCCCTCCTCTCTCCCCCTTGTGTCTCATTTCCCCCTCTTCTCTCTCCCTTGTGTCTAATTTACACTCTCCACTCCCTCCTTTGTGTCTCATTTCCCCCTCATCTCCCCCCCTTGTGCCTCAATTCCACGCTCCTCTCTCTCTCTTGTGTCTAATTTCCCCCCTCTTCTCTCTACCTGGTGTCTCATTTACCCATTCCACTCCCTCTTTTGTGTCTCATTTCCCCCTCCTCTCCCCCTTTTGTGTCTTATTTAACCCTCTGTTGTGTTTCATTTACCCCTCCTCGCTCTCTTGTGTCTCATTCCCCCTCTCCCTCCCTTGTGTCTCATTTCCCCATCTCTCTCTCCCTTGTGTCTCATTTGCTCCCTCCTCTCTCCCCCTTGTGTCTCATTTCCCCCTCTTCTCTATCCCTTGTGTCTAATTTACCCCCTCCACTCCCTCCTTTGTGTCTCATTTCCCCCTCCTCTCTCCCTCTTGTGCCTCATTTCCCCTCTTTTCTCTCTCCCTTGTGCCTCATTTCCCCTCTTTTCTCTCTCCCTTGTATCTCATTTGCCCCTCCTCTCCCCCTTTTGTGTCTCATTTTCCCCTCCCTTCTGTTTCATTTCCCCATTCTCTCCATCCCTTTTGTCTCATTTCCCCCTCCTCTCCCTTCCTTGTGTCTCCTTTCCCCCCTTATATCCCTACCTTGTTTCTCATTCCCCCCTCATCTCCCCCCCTTGTGTTTCAATTCCCCCTTCTCTCTCTCTTGTGTCTCATTTCCCCCTCCTCTCTCCCCCTTGTGTCTCATTTCCCCTCTCTTCTCCCTCCCTTGTGTCTCATTCCCCCCTCCTCTCTCTCCCTTGTGTCTCATTTTCCCCCTTATATTTCTACCTTGTTTCTCATTCCCACCTCATCTCCCTCCCTTTTGTTTTAATTTCCCCTCCTCTCTCTCTACCTTGTTTCTCATTCCCCCCTCCACTCTATCTTGTGTCTCATTCCCCCTCTCCCTCCCTTGTGTCTCATTTCCCCATCTCACTCTCCCTTGTGTCTCATTTCCCACCTCCTCTCTCTCCCTTGTGTCTCATTTCCCCCTCTTCTCTCTCCCTTGTGTCTAATTTACCCCCTCCACTCCCTCCTTTGTGTCTCACTTCCCCCTCCTCTCCCCTTTTTGTGTCTTATTTTCCCATCCTTTGTGTTTCATTTCCCCCATCCTCCCCCTCCCTTGTGTCTTATTTTCCTACCTCTTCTCCCTCCCTTGTGTCTCATCCCCCCTTCTCTCTCCCTTGTGTCTCATTTCCTCCCCTCCTCTCCCTCCCTTGAGTCTCATTCCCCTTCTCCTCTCCCTCCCTTGTGTCGCATTTCACCCCCTTTCTCTCTCTCCCTTGTGTCTCATTTCACCCCTCCTCTCTCTCCCTTGTTTCTCATTTCCCCCTCCTCTCTTTACCTTGTGTCTCATTTCCCCCTCTTCTCTCTCCCCTTTGTCTCATCCCCCCTCTCTCTCCCTTGTGTCTCATTTCCCCCCACTCTCCCTCTTTTGTGTCTTATTTTCCCCTCCCTTGTGTCTCATTTCACCCCACCTCTACCTCCCTTGTATCAAACCCCATTCTCTTCCTCCCTTGTGCCTCCTTTCGCCCCTCCTCTCCCTCCATTGTTTCTCAATTCCCCCTCCTCTCCCTACCTTGTTTCTCCTTTTCCCTTTTCTCTCCCTCCTTTGTGTCTCTTTTCCCCCTCATCTCCCTCCCTTGAGCCCCATTCCTCCTCATCTCCCTCCCTTGTGTTTCATTCCCCCCCCTTCTCTCTCTCCGTTGTGTCTCATTTCCCCCTCCTCTACCTCCCTTGTGTTTCATTTCTCCCTCATCTCCCTCCCTTGTGTTTTATTTGCCCCTTCCTCTCCCTCCCTTGTGTCTCATTTTCCCCTCCTCTACCTCCCTTGTGTCTCATTTACCCCTCATCTCCCTCCCTTGGGTTTTATTTTCCCCCTCCTCTCCCTCCCTTGTGTCTCATTTACCCCTCATCTCCCTCCCTTGGGTTTCATTTCCCCCCTCCTCTCCCTCCTTTGGGTTTTATTCCCCCCCTCCTCTCTCTCCCTTGTGTCTTTTCCCCCCCTCCTCTCTCTCCCCTTGTGTCTCAATTTCCCCTCCTCTCTCTACCTTGTGTCTAGATTCCCCCTCCTCGCTCTCTTGTGTCTCATTCCCCCCTCTCCCTCCCTTGTGTCTCATTTCCCCCTCTTCTCTATCCCTTGTGTCTAATTTACCCCCTCCACTCCCTCCTTTGTGTCTCATTTCCCCCTCCTCTCCCCTTTTTGTGTCTCATTTTCCCAACCTTTGTGTTTCATTTCCCCCTTCCTCTACCTCCCTTTTGTTTCATTTCTCCCTCATCTACCTCCCTTGTGCTTTATTTGCCCCTTCCTCTCCCTCTCTTGGGTCTCATTACCCCTCTCCTCTCCCTCCCTTGTGTCTCATTTTCCCCTCCTCTACCTCCCTTGTATCTCATTTACCCCTCATCTCCCTCCCTTGAGTTTTATTTTCTCCTCTTCTCCCTCCCTTGAGTCTCATTCCCCCCTCCTCTCCTTCCCTTGTGTCTCATTTCCCCCCTCGTCTTTCTCTCTTGTATCTCATTTCCCCCCTCCTCTCTCTCCCTTGTGTCTCATTTCCCCCCTTCTCTCCAATTGTCTCTCAATTTCCCCTCCTCTGTCTACCTTGTGTCTCATTTCCCCCTTCTCTCTCTCTCGTGTGTCTCATTTCCCCCGTCCTCTCTCCCCCTTGTTTCTCATTTCCCCCTCCTCTCCTCTTTTTGCCTAATTTCCCCTCTTTTCCACCCTTTTTCTCATTTTTCCCTCCGCTACCTCACTTGAGTCTCATTCCACCCTCCTCTGCCTCCCTTGTGTCTCATTTCCCCCTCCTCTTTCTCCCTTGTGTCTAATTTTCCCCCTCCTCTATCTCCCTTGTGTCTCATTTCCCCCTCTTCTCTATCCCTTGTGTCTAATTTACCCCCTCCACTCCCTCCTTTGTGTCTCATTTCCCCCTCCTCTCTCCCTTTTGCCTCATTTCCCCTCTTTTCTCTCTCCCTTGTATCTCATTTACCCCTCCACTCCCTCTTTGGTGTCTCATTTCCCCCTCCTCTCCCCCTTTGTGTCTCATTTCCCCCTCCCTTGTGTTTCATTTCCCCATCCTCTCCATCCCTTGTGTTTCATTTCCCCCTCCTCTCCCTCCCTTGTGTCTCCCTTTCCCCCTTATTTCCCTACCTTGTTTCTCATTCCCCCCTCATCTCCCCCCCTTGTGTTTCAATTCCCCCCTCCTCTCTCTCCCTTGTGTCTCATTTCCCCTTCCTCTCTCCCCCTTGTGCCTCATTTCCCCTCTTTTCTTTCTCCCTTGTATCTCATTTATCCCCTCCACCCCCTCCTTTGTGTCTCATTTCCTCCTCCTCTCCCCTTTTTGTGTCTCATTTTACCTTCCCTTGTATTTCATTTCCCCATTCTCTCCATCCCTTGTGTCTAATTTCCCCCCTCTTCTCCCTCCCTTGTGTCTCATTCCACCCTAATCTCTCTCGTTTGTGTCACCTTTCCCCCCTTATATCCCTACCTTGTTTCTCATTCCTCCCCTCATCTCCCCCCCTTGTGTTTCAATTCCCCCCTCCTCTCTCCCCCCCTTTTGTTTCAATTCCCCCCTCCTCTCTCTCTCTTTTGTCTAATTCCCCCTCACCTCTCCCTCCCTTGTGTCTCCTTTTTGCCTCCTCTACCTCCCTTGAGTCTCATTCCACCCTCATCTCCCTCCATTGTGTTTTATTTTCCCCCTCCTCTCTCTCCCTTGGGTCTCATTTGCCCTCTCCTCTCCCTACCTTGTGTCTCATTTTCCCCTCCTCTACCTCCCCTGTGTCTCATTTATCCCTCATCTCCCTCCCTTGGGTTTTAATTCCCCCCTCCTATCCCTCTATTGAGTCTCATTCCCCCTCCTCTCCTTCACTTGTGTCTCATTTCCCCCCTTGTCTTTCTCCCTTGTGTCTCATTTCCCCCCTCCTCTCTCTCCCTTGTGTCTCATTTCCCCCCCTCCTCTCCCCTTGTGTCTCAATTTCCCCTCCTCTCTCTACCTTGTGTCTCATTTCCCCCTCCTCTCTCTCTTGTGTCTCATTCCCCCCTTTCCCTCCCTTGTGTCTCATTTCCCCCATCTCTCTCTCCCTTGTGTCTCATTCCCCCCTCCTCTCTCCCTCTTGTGTCTCATTTTCCCCTCTTCTCCTTCCCTTGTGTCTTATTTCCCCCCTCTTCTCCTTCCCTTGTGTCTCATCCCCCCTCCATTCTCCCTTGTGTCTCATTTCCTCCCCTCCTCTCCCTCCCTAAGTCTCATTCCCCCTCTTCTCTCCCTCCCTTGTGTCACATTTCCATCCCCATCTCTCTCTCCCTTGTGTCTCATTTCCCCCCTCCTCTCTCCCCCTTGTGTCTCATTTCCCCCTCCTCTCCTCTTTTTGCCTAATTTCCCCTCTTTTCCACCCTTTTCCTCATTTTTCCCTCCGCTACCTCACTTGAGTCTCAGTCCACCCTCCTCTGCCTCCCTTGTGTCTCATTTCCCCCTCCTCTTTCTCCCTTGTGTCTAATTTTCCCCCTCCTCTATCTCCCTTGTGTCTCATTTCCCCCTCTTCTCTATCCCTTGTGTCTAATTTACCCCCTCCACTCCCTCCTTTGTGTCTCATTTCCCCCTCCTCTCTCCCTTTTGCCTCATTTCCCCTCTTTTCTCTCTCCCTTGTATCTCATTTACCCCTCCACTCCCTCTTTGGTGTCTCATTTCCCCCTCCTCTCCCCCTTTGTGTCTCATTTTCCCCTCCCTTGTGTTTCATTTCCCCATCCTCTCCATCCCTTGTGTTTCATTTCCCCCTCCTCTCCCTCCCTTGTGTCTCCCTTTCCCCCTTATTTCCCTACCTTGTTTCTCATTCCCCCCTCATCTCCCCCCCTTGTGTTTCAATTCCCCCTCCTCTCTCTCCCTTGTGTCTCATTTCCCCTTCCTCTCTCCCCCTTGTGCCTCATTTCCCCTCTTTTCTTTCTCCCTTGTATCTCATTTATCCCCTCCACCCCCTCCTTTGTGTCTCATTTCCTCCTCCTCTCCCCCTTTTGTGTCTCATTTTACCTTCCCTTGTATTTCATTTCCCCATTCTCTCCATCCCTTGTGTCTAATTTCCCCCCTCTTCTCCCTCCCTTGTGTCTCATTCCACCCTAATCTCTCTCGTTTGTGTCACCTTTCCCCCCTTATATCCCTACCTTGTTTCTCATTCCTCCCCTCATCTCCCACCCTTTTGTTTCAATTCCCCCCTCCTCTCTCTCTCTTTTGTCTAATTCCCCCTCACCTCTCCCTCCCTTGTGTCTCCTTTTTGCCTCCTCTACCTCCCTTGAGTCTCATTCCACCCTCATCTCCCTCCATTGTGTTTTATTTGCCCCCTCCTCTCTCTCCCTTGGGTCTCATTTCCCTTCTCCTCTCCCTACCTTGTGTCTCATTTTCCCCTCCTCTACCTCCCCTGTGTCTCATTTATCCCTCATCTCCCTCCCTTGGGTTTTAATTCCCCCCTCCTATCCCTCTATTGAGTCTCAATCCCCCTCCTCTCCTTCACTTGTGTCTCATTTCCCCCCTTGTCTTTCTCCCTTGTGTCTCATTTCCCCCCTCCTCTCTCTCCCTTGTGTCTCATTTCCCCCCTCCTCTCCCCTTGTGTCTCAATTTCCCCTCCTCTCTCTACCTTGTGTCTCATTTCCCCCTCCTCTCTCTCTTGTGTCTCATTCCCCCCTTTCCCTCCCTTGTGTCTCATTTGCCCCATCTCTCTCTCCCTTGTGTCTCATTCCCCCCCTCCTCTCTCCCTCTTGTGTCACATTTTCCCCTCTTCTCCTTCCCTTGTGTCTTATTTCCCCCCTCTTCTCCTTCCCTTGTGTCTCATCCCCCCTCCATTCTCCCTTGTGTCTCATTTCCTCCCCTCCTCTCCCTCCCTAAGTCTCATTCCCCCTCTTCTCTCCCTCCCTTGTGTCACATTTCCATCCCCATCTCTCTCTCCCTTGTGTCTCATTTCCCCCCTCCTCTCTCCCTTGTGTCTCATTTCCTCATCTCCCTCCCTTGAGTCTCATTCCACCCTCCTCTCCCTCCCTTGTGTCTCATTTCCCCTCCTCTCCCCATTTGTGTCTCATTTTCCCCTCCCTTGTGTTTCCTTTCCCCATCCTCTCCATCCCTTGTGTCTCATTTCTCCCTCCTCTCCCTCCCTTGTGTCTCCTTTTCCCCCTTATATCCCTACCTTGTGTCTCATTCCCCCCCTCATCTCCCCCCCCTTGTGTTTCAAATCCCCCCTCCTCTCTCTCTCTCTTGTGTCTAATTTCCCCCTCACCTCTCCCTCCCTTGTTTCTCATGTTTGCCTCCTCTACCTCCTTGAGTCTCATTCCACCCTCCTCTCGCTCCCTTGTGTCTCATTTTCCCCTCCTCTCCCTCCCTTGTGTCTAATTTCCCCCCTCCTCTCTCTCCCTTTTGCCTCATTTCCCCCCTCCTCTCTCTTCTTGTGTCTCATTTCCCCCCTCTTCTCTCTCCCTTGTGTCTCATTTACCCCTCCACTCCCCCTTTTGTGTCTCATTTCCCCCTCCACTCCCCTTTTGTGTTTTAGTTTCCCCTCCCTTGTGTTTCATTTCCCCATCCTCTCCCTCTCTTTTGTCTCATTTCCCCCTCTTCTCCCTCCCTTGTGTCTCATTCCCCCTCTTCTCCCTTGTATCTCACTTTCCCCCGTATATCCCTACCTTGTTTCTCATTCCCCCTCTCATCTCCCTCCCTTGTGTTTCAATTTCCCCTCCTCTCTCTACCTTGTTTCTCATTTCCCCCTCCTCTCTCTCTTGTGTCTCATTGCCCCTCTCCCTCCCTTGTGTCATTCCCCCCATCTCTCTCTCCCTTGTGTCTCATTCCCCCCCTCTTCTCTCCCCCTTGTGCCTCATTTCCCCCCTCCTCTCTCTTCTTGTGTCTCATTTCCCCCCTCTTCTCTCTCCCTTGTGTCTCATTTACCCCTCCACTCCCCCTTTTGTGTCTCATTTCCCCCTCCTCTCCCCCTTTTGTGTTTTATTTTCCCCTACCTTGTGTTTCATTTCCCCATCCTCTCACTCTCTTTTGTCTCATTTACCCCCTCTCCTCTCCCCCTTGTGTCTCATTTCCCCCTTCTCTCTCTCTCGTGTGTCTCATTTCCCCCGTCCTCTCTCCCCCTTGTTTCTCATTTCCCCCTCCTCCCCTCTTTTTGCCTAATTTCCCCTCTTTTCCACCCTTTTTCTCATTTTTCCCTCCGCTACCTCACTTGAGTCTCATTCCACCCTCCTCTCCCTCCCTTGTGTCTCATTTCCCCCTCCTCTTTCTCCCTTGTGTCTAATTTTCCCCCTCCTCTCTCTCCCTTGTGTCTCATTTCCCCCTCTTCTCTATCCCTTGTGTCTAATTTACCCCCTCCACTCCCTCCTTTGTGTCTCATTTCCCCCTCCTCTCTCCCTTTTGCCTCATTTCCCCTCTTTTCTCTCTCCCTTGTATCTCATTTACCCCTCCACTCCCTCTTTGGTGTCTCATTTCCCCCTCCTCTCCCCCTTTGTGTCTCATTTTCCCCTCCCTTGTGTTTCATTTCCCCCATCCTCTCCCTCCCTTGTGTCTCATTTCCCCACTCTTCTCCCTCCCTTGTGTCTCATCCCACCTTCTCTCTCCCTTGTGTCTCATTTCCTCCCCTCCTCTCCCTCCTTTGAGTCTCATTCCCCCTCTCCTCTCACTCCCTTGTGTCACATTTCACCCCCTTCTCTCTCTCCCTTGTGTCTCATTTCACCCCTCCTCTCTCTCCCTTGTGTCTCATTTCCCCCTCCTCTCTTTACCTTGTGTCTCATTTTCCCCTCTTCTCTCTCCCCTTTGTCTCATCCCCCTCTCTCTCCCTTGTGTCTCATTTCCCCCCACTCTCCCTCTTTTGTGTCTCATTTTCCCCTCCCTTGTGCCTCATTTCACCCCACCTCTAACTCTCTTGTATCAAACCCCATTCTCTCCCTCCCTTGTGCCTCCTTTCACCCCTCCTCTCCCTCCATTGTGTCTCACTTCCCCCCTCCGCTCCCTCCCGTGTGTCTCATTTCCCCCCTCCTCTCCCTACCTTGTTTCTCCTTTTGCCTTTTCTCTCCCTCCCTTGTGTCTCTTTTCCCCCTTGTCTCCCTCCCTTGAGCCCTATTCCCCCTCATCTCCCTCCTTTGTGTCTCATTTCCCCCCTTCTCTCTCTCCCTTGTGTCTCGTTTTCCCCTCCTCTACCTCCCTTGTGTTTCATTTCTCCCTCATCTTCCTCCCTTGTGTTTTATTTGCCCCTTCCTCTCCCTCCCTTGGGTCTCATTTCCCCTCTTCTCTCCCTCCCTTGTGTCTCATTTTCCCCTCCTCTACCTCCCTTGTGTCTCATTTACCCCTCATCTCCCTCCCTTGGGTTTTATATCCCCCCTCCTCTCCCTCCCTTGTGTCTCATTTACCCCTCATCTCCCTCCCTTGGGTTTTATTCCCACCCTCCTCTCTCTCCCTTGTGTCTGATTTCCCCCCTCCTCTCTCTCCCCTTGTGTCTCAATTTCCCCTCCTCTCTCTACCTTGTGTCTCATTTGCCCCTCCTCTCTCCCACTTGTGTCTCATTTCCCCCTCTTCTCTCTCCCTTGAGTCTAATTTACCCCCTCAACTCCCTCCTTTGTGTCTCATTTCCCCCTCCTCTCCCCTTTTTGTGTCTCATTTTCCCATCCTTTGTGTTTCATTTCCCCCATCCGCTACCACCCTTGTGTCTCATTTTCCCCTCATCTCCCTCCCTTGGGTTTTATTTCCCCCCTCCTCTCCCTCCCTTGGGTTTTATTCACTCCCTCCTCTCTCTCCCTTGTGTCTGATTTCCCCCCTCTTCTCTCTCCCCTTGTGTCTCAATTTCCCCTCCTCTATCTACATTGTGTCTAATTTCCCCCTCCTCGCTCTCTTGTGTCTCATTCCCCCCTCTCCCTCCCTTGTGTCTCATTTCCCCCTCCTCTCCCTCCCTTGAGTCTCATTCCCCCCTCCTCTCCTTCACTTGTGTCTCATTTCCCCCCTCATCTTTCTCCCTTGTGTCTCATTTCCCCCCTCCTCTCTCTCCCTTGTGTCTCATTTCCCCCTTCCTCTCCCCTTGTGTCTCATTTCACCCTCCTCTCTCTCTTGTGTCTCATTCCCCCCTCTCCCTCCCTTGTGTCTGATTTCCCCCATCTCTCCCTCCTTTGTGTCTCATTTCCCCCTCCTCTCCCCTTTTTGTGTCTCAGTTTCCCATCCTTTGTGTTTAATTTCCCCCATCCCCTCCCTCCCTTGTGTCTTATTTCCCCACACTTCTCCCTCCCTTGTGTCTCATCCCCCCTCCCCTCTCCCTTGTGTTTCATTTCCCCCTCATCTTCCTCCCTTGTGTTTTATTTGCCCCTTCCTCTCCCTCCAATGGGTCTCATTTCCACCCTCCTCTCCCTACCTTGTTTCTCCTTTTGCCTTTTCTCTCCCTCCCTTGTGTCTCTTTTCCCCCTCGTCTCCCTCCCTTGAGCCCTATTCCCCCTCATCTCCCTCCCTTGTGTCTCATTTCCCCCCTTCTCTCTCTCCCTTGTGTCTCCTTTCCCCCTCCTCTACCTCCCTTGTGTTTCATTTCTCCCTCATCTCCCTCCCTTGTGTTTTATTTGCCCCTTCCTCTCCCTCCCTTGGGTCTCATTTCCCCTCTCCTCTCCCTCCCTTGTGTCGCATTTCACCCCCTTATTCTCTCTCCCTTGTGTCTCATTTCAACCCTCCTCTCTCTCCCTTGTTTTTCATTTCCCCCACCTCTCTTTCTCTTGTGTCTCATTTCCCCCTCTTCTCTCTCCCCTTTGTCTCATCCCCTCTCTCTCCCTTGTGTCTCATTTCCCCCACTCTCCCTCTTTTGTGTCTCATTTTCCCCTCCCTTGTGTCTCATTTCACCCCACCTCTACCTCCCTTTGTTTCAAACCCCATTGTCTCCCTCCCTTGTGCCTCCTTTCGCCCCTCCTTTCCCACCATTCTGTCTCAATTCCCCCCTCCTCTCCCTCCCGTGTGTCTCATTTCCCCCCATCCTCTCCCTACCTTGTTTCTCCTTTTCCCTTTACTCTCCCTCCCTTGTGTCTCTTTTCCCCTTCGTCTCCCTCCCTTGAGCCCCATTCCCCCTCATCTCCCTCCCTTGTGTCTCAATTTCCCCTCCTCTCTCTACCTTGTGTCTCCTTTCCCCCTCCTCTACCTCCCTTGTGTTTCACTTCTCCTTCAACTCCCTCCCTTGTGTTTTATTTGCCCCTTCCTCTCCCTCCCTTGAGTCTCATTTCCCCTCTCCTCTCCATCCCTTTTGTCTCATTTTACCCTCCTCTACCTCCCTTGTGTTTCACTTCTCCCTCATTTCCCTCCCTTGTGTTTTATTTGCCCCTTCCTCTCCCTCCCTTGGGTCTCATTTCCCCTCTCCTCTCCCTCCCTTGTGTCCCATTTTCCCCTCCTCTACCTCCCTTGTGTCTTATTTACCCCTCATCTCTCTCCCTTGGGTTTTATTTCCCCCTCCTCTCTCTCCCTTGGGTTTTATTCCCCCCCTCCTCTCTCTCCCTTGTGTCTGATTTACCTCCTTCTCTCTCTCCCTTGTGTCTCATTTCCCCCCTCTTCTCTCTCCCTGGTGTCTCATTTTCCCATTCCACTCCCTCCTTTGTGTCTCATTTCCACCTCCTCTCCCTCTTTTGTGTCTCATTTTCCCCTCTCTTGTGTTTCATTTACCCCTCAACGCTCTCTTGTGTCTCATTCCCCCCTCTCCCTCCCTTGTGTCTCATTTCCCCCATCTTTCTCTCCCTTGTGTCTCATTTGCCCCCTCCTCTCTCCCCCTTGTGTCTCATTTCCCCCTCTTCTCTATCCCTTGTGTCTAATTTATCCCCTCCACTCCCTCCTTTGTGTCTCATTTCTCCCTCCTCTCTCCCCCTTGTGCCTCCTTTCCCCTCTTTTCTCTCTCCCTTGTATCTCATTCACCCCCTCCACTCGCTCCTTTGTGTCTCATTTTCCTCTCCCCTGTGTTTCATTTCCCCATCCTCTCCATCCCTTGTGTCTCATTTCCCCCCTCTTCTCCCGCCCTTGTGTCTCATCCCCCCTCCTCTCCCTCCCTTGTGTCTCCTTTTCCCCCTTATATCCCTACCTTGTTTCTCATTCCCCTTTCATTCCTTGTTTCTCATTCCCCTTTCAGGGGAGATGAGAGAGAGGCAGAGGAGAGATGAGAGAGAGGCACAGGGGAGATGAGAGAGAGGCACAGGGGAGATGAGAGAGAGGAAGAGGGGAGATGAGAGAGAGGCAGAGGGGAGATGAGAGAGCGGCAGAGGGGGAGATGAGAGAGAGGCAGAGGGGAGATGAGAGAGAGGCAGAGGGGAGATGAGAGAGAGGCAGAGGGGAGATGAGAGAGGCAGAGGGGAGATGAGAGAGAGGCAGAGGGGAGATAAGAGACAGACAGAGGGGAGATGAGAGAGGCAGAGGGGAGATGAGAGAGAGGCAGAGGGGTGATGAGAGAGAGGAAGAGGGGAGATGAGAGAGAGGCAGAGGGGAGATGAGAGAGGCAGAGGGGAGATGAGAGAAAGGCAGAGGGGAGATAAGAGACAGACAGAGGGGAGATGAGAGAGGCAGAGGGGAGATGAGAGAGAGGCAGAGGGGAAATGAGAGAGGCAGAGGGGAGATAAGAGACAGGCAGAGGGGAGATGAGAGAGGCAGAGGGGAGATGAGAGAGAGGAAGAGGGGAGATAAGAGACAGACAGAGGGGAGATGAGAGAGGCAGAGGGGAGATGAGAGAGAGGCAGAGGGGAGATGAGAGAGGCAGAGGGAGATGAGAGAGAGGCAGAGGGGAGATGAGAGACAAGCAGAGGGGAGATGAGTGAGGCAGAGGGGAGATGAGAGAGAGGCAGAGGGGAGATGAGAGAGGCAGAGGGGGAGATGAGAGAGAGGCAGAGGGGAGATGAGAGAGGCAAAGGGGAGATGAGAGAGAGGAAGAGGGGGAGATGAGAGAGAGTAAGAGGGGAGATGAGTGAGGCAGAGGGGAGATGAGAGAGAGGCAGAGGGGAGATGAGAGAGGCAGAGGGGAGATGAGAGAGAGACAGAGGGGAGATGAGAGAGGCAGAGGGGAGATGAGAGAGAGGCAGAGGGGAGATGAGAGAGGCAGAGGGGAGATGAGAGAGAGGCAGAGGGGAGATGAGAGACAAGCAGAGGGGAGATGAGAGAGAGGCAGAGGGGAGATAAGAGACAGGCAGAGGGGAGATGAGAGAGGCAGAGGGGAGATGAGAGAGGCAGAGGGGAGATAAGAGAGAGGCAGAGGGGAGATGAGAGAGAGGAAGAGGGGAGATGAGAGAGAGGCAGAGGGGAGATGAGAGAGGCAGAGGGGAGATGAGAGAGAAGCAGAGGGGAGATGAGAGAGAGGCAGAGGGGAGATGAGAGAGGCAGAGGGGAGATGAGAGAGCGGCAGAGGGGAGATAAGAGACAGGCAGAGGGGAGATGAGAGAGAGGCAGAGGGGAGATGAGAGAGGCAGAGGGGAGATGAGAGAGAGGCAGAGGGGGAGATGAGAGAGAGGCAGAGGGGAGATGAGAGAGAGGCAGAGGGGAGATGAGAGACAGGCAGAGGTGAGATGAGAGAGAGGCAGAGGGGAGATGAGAGAGGCAGAGGGGAGATGAGAGAGAGGCAGAGGGGAGAATGAGAGAGAGGCACAGGGAAGATGAGAGAGAGGAAGAGGGGAGATGAGAGAGAGACACAGGGGAGATGAGAGAGGCAGAGGGGAGATGAGAGAGCGGCAGAGGGGAGATAAGAGACAGGCAGAGGGGAGATGAGAGAGAGGCAGAGGGGAGATGAGAGAGGCAGAGGGGAGATGAGAGAGAGGCACAGGGGAGATGAGAGAGAGGCAGAGGGGAGATAAGAGACAGACAGAGGGGAGATGAGAGAGGCAGAGGGGAGATGAGAGAGAGGCAGAGGGGAGATGAGAGAGAGGAAGAGGGGAGATGAGAGAGAGGCAGAGGGGAGATGAGAGAGGCAGAGGGGAGATGAGAGAGAGGCAGAGGGGAGATAAGAGACAGACAGAGGGGAGATGAGAGAGGCAGAGAGGAGATGAGAGAGAGGCAGAGGGGAGATGAGAGAGGCAGAGGGGAGATGAGAGACAGACAGAGGGGAGATGAGAGAGGCAGAGGGGAGATGAGAGAGAGGCAGAGGAGAGATGAGAGAGAGGAAGAGGGGAGATGAGAGAGAGGAAGAGGGGAGATGAGAGAGGCAGAGGGGAGATGAGAGAGGCAGAGGGGAGATGAGAGAGAGGCAGAGGGGAGATGAGAGAGGCAGAGGGGAGATGAGAGAGAGGCAGAGGAGAGATGAGAGAGAGGCACAGGGGAGATGAGAGAGAGGCAGAGGGGAGATGAGAGAGGCAGAGGGGAGATAAGAGACAGGCAGAGGGGAGATGAGAGAGGCAGAGGGGAGATGAGAGAGGCAGAGGGGAGATGAGAGAGAGGCAGAGGGGAGATGAGAGAGGCAGAGGGGAGATGAGAGAGAGGCAGAGGGGAGATGAGAGACAAGCAGAGGGGAGATGAGAGAGAGGCAGAGGGGAGAATGAGAGAGAGGCACAGGGGAGATGAGAGAGAGGAAGAGGGGAGATGAGAGAGAGGCAGAGGGGAGATGAGAGAGGCATAGGGGAGATGAGAGAGAGGCAGAGGGGAGATAAGAGACAGACAGAGGGGAGATGAGAGAGGCAGAGGGGAGATGAGAGAGAGGCAGAGGGGAGATGAGAGAGAGGAAGAGGGGAGATGAGAGAGAGGCAGAGGGGAGATGAGAGAGGCAGAGGGGAGATGAGAGAGAGGCACAGGGGAGATGAGAGAGAGGCAGAGGGGAGATAAGAGACAGACAGAGGGGAGATGAGAGAGGCAGAGGGGAGATGAGAGAGAGGCAGAGGGGAGATGAGAGAGGCAGAGGGGGAGATGAGAGAGAGGCAGAGGGGGAGATGAGAGACAGACAGAGGGGAGATGAGAGAGGCAGAGGGGAGATGAGAGAGAGGCAGAGGAGAGATGAGAGAGAGGAAGAGGGGAGATGAGAGAGAGGAAGAGGGGAGATGAGAGAGGCAGAGGGGAGATGAGAGAGGCAGAGGGGAGATGAGAGAGAGGCAGAGGGGAGATGAGAGAGGGCAGAGGGGAGATGAGAGAGAGGCAGAGGAGAGATGAGAGAGAGGAAGAGGGGAGATGAGAGAGGCAGAGGGGAGATAAGAGACAGGCAGAGGGGAGATGAGAGAGGCAGAGGGGAGATGAGAGAGGCAGAGGGGAGATGAGAGAGAGGCAGAGGGGAGATGAGAGAGAGTAAGAGGGGAGATGAGAGAGGCAGAGGGGAGATAAGAGAGAGGCAGAGGGGAGATGAGAGAGGCAGAGGGGAGATGAGAGAGAGGCAGAGGGGAGATGAGAGAGAGTAAGAGGGGAGATGAGAGAGGCAGAGGGGAGATAAGAGAGAGGCAGAGGGGAGATGAGAGAGAGGCAGAGGGGAGATGAGAGAGAGGAAGAGGGGAGATGAGAGAGAGGCAGAGGGGAGATGAGAGAGAGTAAGAGGGGAGATGAGAGAGGCAGAGGGGAGATGAGAGAGGCAGAGGGGAGATAAGAGACAGGCAGAGGGGAGATGAGAGAGAGGCAGAGGGGAGATGAGAGAGAGTAAGAGGGGAGATGAGAGAGGCAGAGGGGAGATGAGAGAGGCAGAGGGGAGATAAGAGACAGGCAGAGGGGAGATGAGAGACAGGCAGAGGGGAGATGAGAGAGAGGCAGAGGGGAGATGAGAGAGAGGCAGAGGGGAGATGAGAGAGAGTAAGAGGGGAGATGAGAGAGGCAGAGGGGAGATGAGAGAGGCAGAGGGGAGATGAGAGAGAGGCAGAGGGGAGATGAGAGAGTTCCACACAGTGGATTGGAGCGTTGAAATGAGCGCCTTTGGTGCGTGACCGGCATCGCAAACGTGACCAACATTCGTAAGACCCACAACTATATACGTGATATATAAATGCACAATGGTAATAAATGCTGTTTTTTTCTCATGCAGCAAAATGAAAACAAACAGCTGTCATTCCCACTTTTGTGCGTAATATAATTTCCCAGTCACAGCACCTGCCATGGAGGGAGCGCTTCCAACAGCGGCGGCGCCCATTGTACCCACTGACAATCTGAAGGCAATATTCTGCGCTTAGAGAAATGTTTCGATAACATGCCATTCTTTGAAATTCTGTTGGGTAATAAAATGCCTTATAATATAATGTTCAGTGAGAGACCTCAAAAATGTAAGTCCAGGTGGTAAACACATATCACAGGATGTATCATTTATGTAAATAAGTGTTTTCTCCGTCATTCAGTTTACATAAATAGAACATTTGTGTCTGTTTCGTGTCCGTGAGCCCAATTCCTTATAATTACATTTTGTTTTTGATTCTAAAACCCTTAAAGGGACAAGGAAGGTTCCTGGTGTTACTAGGTAAATAATATCCTGTGTATCTAATTAATGACATGTACTTTATTTTATTAAGAAGCTCTCAAATCATACAAATAGTCCCTGTATGGGTCTGCCCACTGGAGTCTATAAGGCGAAGGAGAACTCACCTGAAGTTACAAATCTATAGATACTATTTATCTGGAGTATCCTCATTTGAGATGTGTCCATGATACATTCTAACATTTTCCTTATATTGATGCATGGTCTCCACCTTCTTAAGATAACCAGCATGATAGATCGCTGGAGGGTTTAATCATAAAGCTAAAGCTCACATATATTGGCCATATCATGAAAAGCTATGGCATGTCTGGACAAGCTATTAAAAAGTTAAGATATTACACTATCAACAAAGGTCCTCATAGTAAGATCTCTGGTATCCCCAGTATTAACATACGGGATGTGAGAGCTGGACCATAAAGGAGACTGAACGCTGGGGAATTGACGCCTTTGACTAGTGGTGTTTGAGAAAACTACTTCGAGTCCCTTGGACTGCAAGAAGATCCAACCAATCAATACTACAGGAAATGAAGCCAAACTGTTCACTGGAAGGTTTGATCATGAGGCTGAAGATCAGATATTTTGTCCATATAATGAGAAGACAGGACTCCCTAGAGAAGACTCTGGTGGTGGGACAGACTGAAGGCACGAGAAGAAGGTGACGGAGTTGGGGGAGCAGGTGTGCCTGGTGTGCTGAGGTCCATATTGTCACAGAGAATTGGACATGACTGAAAAAACAAAATACTGGGGTATGTAGCATAGGAACTTATACGGTCACCAACACTTCACCCTACTGCACATTTGCCCCCTTGGGTGCTTTTAACTACTTATTAAGATCATTATTCACTGTGTGTAATTATTCTGAATACAGAGGAGCCAGACGCACAGGTGCCAGATCCCTCAGCAATAGAGATAATTCCCTGGAGAGCCTGCTCTGATGATACAGGTTGTGTTTGATATAAAGGATTGAATGGGATGAATGAGCTTTTTTATTTATAAACTCTTTATTTTGCATAAGATTAATGGCTTTGTTCACTAAAAGTGCTGCGCTGAGCGCCACTTGTCTGGGTCACACAATGAGACTGAAAGAGACAGCTACACACACACTCTATTCAGACTGAGCGCGGTGTGCGCACCTGATGCCGCCGACCTTGAGTATTCTCGAGAGGCGAACGATGATGCCAGGGAAACAATGGAAACCTGACTAGTAAATTCCATAGTATTTACCAATAATAGCACATTGCCCCACGAATATCAACCGGCTACGGAAAATGCAACGGAGGCTGACACATGAAAACTGCTTTATTTTGAAGCCATACTATTATCTCTCACTCCAAATAAGAGCACAAAAATTGTTGGCAGTGCCATTAGACATTAGCCAGTTTGGAAAAAGGCACATATAGGCTTTGGACACGAGAAATTAACAAGTCTAATGTGACGGGGGAGACCCATGCTGAATGACCAGTGTAGATCTGGAAAAACTTCATGTGTTTGTGCAGTAATTCGCATTAGGATTTGTGTATGCACACACCATATTAGGTCCTGATATTCATACATTGTTAGGTTTTTCCATTATTTTTTTCCCCCACCTGTAAATATATATGTGTATATATTTATATATATATATATATATACAGTAGAATCCTGGTTATCCGCCATCCAACTGACCGGCACTCTCAAGCAACCGGCACCGGCATCTATTCCCCATTTTCACAAAACTCCCTCTAAACCGGCATAACTGGCACTTTCCGGAGTTCGAGACTGCAAAAGCAAAAAAAGCAAACTTTTTTTTAAATTATTTTTTTGGGGCCTAAATAGACCAGGCATTTTGAGGGGTTTTGTTTTTTTGGGGTGTTTAAGGGTCGTTTAGACTCTTAAATTCGGGGACACCCGATTAACCAATAACTACAGTTATCCGGCAATAGGGAGTCCCATAGGTGCCGGATAACAGGGGTTTTATTACACATGTACATTTGCATGTCCTTGCCCAGATTCCCAGAATGCAGTGGAATAACATATGAACACAAATTTACTATTTACTTACTATATATATATATATATATATATATATATATATATATATATTGTGACAAGTTTCTAGTCTCTTTTGGGTTTATACCTGTGTTTCAGGCACTTTGATGGAGGACACAATATAAGAGGTTGTATATACTTTTCCAAGTTTCACTGGAATTTATCCATTGACACAAAAATAACAAAACAAATAAGCTCTCTCATCCAGCTAAACGTAGGTGGAGCAAAATATAGAGTCCAATAGTTTGTAAAACCACTGGCCCATATTCTTCAGATTTCCAGATTCTGCTCCAAGCGCTCATGAGCTGCAGGCTGATGTTTTAATTTGAGTATCTTTCTCCAGGTCAGACAACCAATCAGTCCAAAAGCAACCTCTCCCATACTCTAGGAGCAGTCTTAAATCTTGTGTGGCCAGGTGCAGCTAATAAACTGAGCAGGAAACTTAACCCCTGCAGTCCTACTGGGGAAAGAGAGCTCGGCATAGTCTGTGGCTCACATAAACCCTCTTGGTTAACTGTTGCTCTATATATATATATATATATATATATATATGTGTGTGTATCATACTGTATATGTGTGTGTGTGTATCATATATGTGTGCGTGTGAATCATATATGTGTCTATATATATAGTCGCTTTATTATGAATACGTTTGTCCAATAAAAAAGGTATCACTATATACTGCAATACTCTGATTATTCATCTGGATTACTGGACATTCATGGCTTCCTCACTCTTCATATATATATATATATCCTTTATAGCATACAGCTAGTTTTTAATTAGAAAAAACATGGTGCCTTTGCTGGAGCCTGGAGGGATCCATGATATGTAGGTGGAAGTTGTGTATCCATTACCTAACTAAGCCTGCAGACCTGTCCCTGTCCCCCCCCCCCCCCCCCATTACACCCACCCTTGCTGTCTGTCAGAGGTGAGTGTTCAGAATATTATCTGCCTGGCCCCAGTGGACAGAACATGCAGCCAATCAGAGCGCAGCAACACTCGCTTCCTCTGTGCCAGTTTGCCCAAATGCTCATTATAATTCATTGAATCTTACAGTGAATTTAAATATATTCATTTTATTATATAAATTATTCATGGAATCTCCTATGAATGAATCGGATGTGAGAGCCGCTCCGGCTTCCCGACCAGGACCCGCTGTGGTCAGTGTCTATATATTTTTTTATGGAATTTTATATCAAATTGTTCTTTCGTGTTCTCTTTTGTTGTCTCAGCTTTTAATGCTGCTGCTTTCTCAGGAGTAGGTGCGGATATACCGCCGGTGCAGGTGGTGCATAGCACAGGGGCTTTCTCTTGGGTGGGGCCCCAGTGCTGTCTAATTTTTTTTGTGTATTAACTTTTTTCTGTAGTATAGTGGACCCTTCACCCCACAGGGTCCCTTCAGCGCAACTCCCTCCCAGGCCCTCGAGCTGCACCATAGTCATAGTTATTGGTGGTTCAGCATATCCTTCCCCTGACGGCGCTTCTTCTTACCTGGGCAGGAAATCCTGTGACTGTCATTGGGGATTCCCTGCCACTGAAAGAGGACGCGCCGAGAGGGGAAGGATCCTGCTGTGATCCACAGTAAGAGGTGCTGGTGAGCCAAGGGGGCCCTGGGGGCTGATGTGTGCTGAGGAGGCTCTAGAGGTGGGGCTTAAGTGCGCTGAGGGGCCCTGGGGGGGGGGCTTAAGTGCACTGAGGGGCCCTGGGGGGGCTTACGTGTGCTGAGGGGCCCTGGGGGGGGGCTTACGTGTGCTGAGGGGCCCTGGGGGGGGGGCTTATGTGCGCTGAGGAGGCTCTAGGGGGTGGGGCTTAAGTGCGCTGAGGGGGCCCTGGGGGGGATTAAGTGCGCTGAGGGGCCCTGGGGGGGATTAAGTGCACTGAGGGGCCCTGGGGGGGCTTAAGTGCACTGAGGGCCCTGGGGGGGCTTACGTGTGCTGAGGGGCCCTGGGGGGGGGTTATGTGCTCTGAGAAGGCTCTGGGGGGGAGTGGTGCTTATGAGCGCTGAGTGGTCCCTGGGCGGGCTGATGTGAGCTGAGGGGGCTCTGGGGCGGGATGGGAATGGTCATAATAATGTGACTGGACCGTATATATATATATAATGTCACCATGTTGGTCTCCATGCATTGTTCTGGTGCGTATGTGCTCTGCCTGGATGTGGTGCAGATGTAGTCAGGATATATATAGATATTCATATATTCAGATGGTGTTTCCACATGAGAGAGCATTAGGAGGGCCGGGGAGCGTGGTGTGAATGGATCCCCCTGGGCCCCTAGTGAGGAGTCGGACCGAGACCCCCGCGCTGTCACTCACAGATGGGCGCCTTCTGGTATAATCTTACACTACGGGCTATACCCACCATGTTGTGTTATTTTATGGTACACTGATTTATTTGGAATATTTGATTAATGAGATATCGCCGTTCAGTGACATCATTCAAATAAACAATGTCTTCCGCCCTCGCAGGAAGCGTAAAAGGAGGAGAGCTTTGGTGGGAACGCGGGCCGGAAGAGAAGACGTTCAGCTCCTGATTGTTATGGCGTGTGATTAAAAGTTACGTTTTATTTGAATGGGGATTAATATCATTATTATTGCAACCAGCAAAAGCTGGAAATGTTGATGAAAGGGAAATGTGTAATAGCCTATGAGGTGGGAACAGCAGCAGCAGATATTAAGGTCATCTAAACATTGCTGGGATAGACATAGGGCTGTCATAAACATAGGGCAAGGACCAATCAAATGTGAGGTTTTGAGATAGGAAATAAAGCCAGACAAAAAGACTGAGTGATTGGTTTTACCGCCATTACATTCCAGATTTAACGTGAACTCAAAGGCGCCAAGTCTACCATAAAGAAGTCTGAGCGCCGGAGAATTGACGCCTTTGAATTGCCTTGTTAGAGAAAATGACTTAAGTGTCCCTGGGACTGCAAGAAGATCCAATAACTCAGTACTACAGGAAATGAAGACAAACTGTTCACTGGAAGGTTTGATCATGAGGCTGAAGATCAAATATTTTGTCCATATCATGAGAAAAGATGATTCCCTAGAAAAGACTCTGATGCTGGGAAATATTTAGGATGGGGATGGTGGAGAAATATAGATGAGGTCATTGAAGCAGTGAGCATGAGCTTGAGGGATATGAGAGAGGCAGTAGCTGATAGATATGCCTGGTGGTCCATAGACTGGGCCAAACTGAACCATGCAGAACTGTGTTGATAGTAAAGGATACTGAGTGCTGACTTGTTGGAGCCATTGATACCTCTATGGGAGCCATGATAGCCTCACGATTAAGAGTCCATTGGAATATTAAGTACAATTATTGTGCAGGCCTAGTAGAGCTGGAACGGACATTACTGCCTGTAGTATTATGTGGTCACTTATAGATAATAACAGACCAGCACACTCTGCTCTCTCTATACAGAGGCTGGTGCAGCAGGTGCAAAGCACCAGAAACCACAATGGATAGGGCAATACTTGAGGAATTGTCATTTATTAGATGAGGGTGGCAGATAATACCTTTATATTACGCTGATCTGATCGCTTTAGTCGGATCGGATTATCTAGGTATAGACCCCATGGGGCACCGGGGCCCTCCATACATACTATTACAGATGCCCTGTGCATGCCAACTCACCGCCCGCAGAGTGGAGATGGGCAGGCGCTGCGGGTTATATTGTCAGATAAAGTCTTCTTCTCACTGTCCTTGTCTGGCGCTCCTTTATTTCTTGTGACTTCTTATTGACTCTCAGCTGCCGGCCCAGGTTCTAATTGGATTCCCAAATGAGGGAGATAAGGGGGGGGGGGGGGGGGGGGGGGAGTGTGTACAGATGGTTGCCATGGCTACCTGACTGACTAACCAAGAGGCCCTGCCTAATGATGGTCACCTCTAACTGCCATGGCAATCCCAGAGTCCACTCTGATCAGGGAAGAACTCCATCAGCACCAGGCAGGGGCAGATCCATCAGCACCAGGCAGGGGCAGATCCATCAGCACCAGGCAGGGGCAGATCCATCAGCACCAGGCAGGGGCAGATCCATCACACAGCACCAGGCAGGGGCAGATCCATCAGCACCAGGCAGGGGCAGATCCATCAGCACCAGGCAGGGGCAGATCCATCACACAGCACCAGGCGGGGGCAGATACATCAGAACCAGACAGGGGCAGATCCATCAGAACCAGACAGGGGCAGATCCATCACACAGCACCAGGCGGGGGCAGATACATCAGAACCAGACAAGGGCAGATCCATCAGAACCAGACAGGGGCAGATCCATCACACAGCACCAGGCAGGGCAGATCCATCAGCACCAGGCAGGGGCAGATCCATCACACAGCACCAGACAGGGGCAGATCCATCAGAACTAGTTAGGGCAGACCCATCACACAGCACCAGACAGGGGCAGATCCATCACACAGCACCAGGCAGGGGCAGATCCATCACACAGCACCAAACAGGGGCAGATCTATCACACAGCACCAGGCAGGGGCAGATCCATCAGAACCAGTTAGGGGCAGATCCATCACACAGCATCAGGCAGGGGCAGACCCATCAGAACCAGTTAGAGGAAGACCCATCACACTGCCCCAGGCAGGGGCAGATCCATCAGAACCAGTTAGGGGAAGACCCATCACACAGCACCAGACAGGGGCAGCTCCCTCACGAAGCACCAGGCAGGGGCAGATCCATCAGAACCAGTAGGGGCAGATCCATCACACAGTACCAGTTAGGGGCAGACCCATCACACAGCACCAGGCAGGGGCAGATCCATCAGAACCAGTTAGGGGCAGATCCATCACACAGCACCGTTAGGGGCAGACCCATTAGCACCAGTTAAGGGCAGACCCATCACACAGCACCAGGCAGGGCAGATCCATCAGAACCAGACAGGGGCAGACCCATCAGCACCAGTTAGGGGCAGTCCCATCAGCACCAGTTAGGGGCAGACCCATCAGCACCAGTTAGGGGCAGTCCCATCAGCACCAGTTAGGGGCAGACCCATCACACTGCACCAGGCAGGGGCAGATCCATCAGAACCAGACAGGGGCAGATCCATAACACAGCACCAGGCAGGGGCAGTCCCATCAGAACCAGTTAGGGGCAGTCCCATCACACAGCACCAGTTGGGGCAGACCCACCATACAGCACCAGTTAGGGGCAGACCCATCAGCACCAGTTAGGGGCAGACCCATCAGCACCAGTTAGGGGCAGACCTGTCAGCACCAGTTAGGGGCAGACCCATCACACAGCACCAGTTAGGGGCAGACCCATCAGCACCAGTTAGGGGCAGTCCCATTACACAGCACCAGTTAGGGGCAGTACCATCAGCACCAGGCAGGGGCAGACCCACCATACAGCACCAGTTAGGGGCAGACCCATCACACAGCACCAGTTAGGGGCAGACCCATCAGCACCAGTTAGGGGCAGTCCCATTACACAGCACCAGTTAGGGGCAGTCCCATCAGCACCAGGCAGGGGCAGACCCATCACACAGCACCAGTTAGGGGCAGACCCATCAGCACCAGTTAGGGGCAGTCCCATCACACAGCACCAGTTAGGGGCAGACCCATCACACAGCACCAGTTAGGGGCAGACCCATCACACAGCACCAGTTAGGGGCAGTCCCATCACACAGCACCAGTTAGGGGCAGTCCCATCACACAGCACCAGTTAGGGGCAGTCCCATCACACAGCACCAGTTAGGGGCAGTCCCATCAGCACCAGTTAGGGGCAGTCCCATCACACAGCACCAGGCAGGGGCAGACCCATCAGCACCAGTTAGGGGCAGTCCCATCACACAGCACCAGTTAGGGGCAGACCCATCAGCACCAGTTAGGGGCAGTCCCATCACACAGCACCAGGCAGGGGCAGCTCCCTCACATGTTACTGATGCTGCTGCAGACTGAGCTGGCTGATGTACTGAGTGATGGAGCCAGCACTGAGTGCATCCATGTACTAGGAGCTCCCCACATGTTGCTGTGATCCACCTTCCCCTCTATCCAGGAGCCACTGATCCCCCCTGGCCCCCACCCCTGCTGAGGGGCCACATGTTGCTGCTGTCACTTCTTGAAATCAGATGCACCTTTTCCATCTACAAGAAAACACACATTGTCTCAGCTTCTTCTGGATCTCAGTCTGAGAAGTCAGGATCCTCTCCAGCCCATCACTGTGACCACAAAGGTGAGTCGCCTGGTCATCCTACAGCCTTAATATGAAACTGACCATATGTATAGACAATGTTTCATTTAAATCATTTTGTATAGGGATGCCCTGCTGATCCGGAAGGGGTTAAACACAAAACTTAGAGAAAAATGGGTGTCCCTAGAAATTGGGATTCAGCTCTGCTCAAATATACTGTGGAAACAGCCAGCACCTAAAGGGTTAACTAGAGCTGCCCTGCTATCTGTCATGGGGTATATAGTATTGTTATTGTATAATGTATATATATAGGTAGATACATAGTATATATAGTGTTGTTATTGTATAATGTATATATAGATATAGGTGGATACATAGTATATATGGTGTTGTTATTGTATAATGTATATATATATATATAGGTGGATACATAGTATATATAGTGTTGTTATTGTATAATGTATATATATAGATATAGGTGGATACATAGTATATATAGTGTTGTTATTGTATAATGTATATATATAGATATAGGTGGATACATAGTATATATGGTGTTATTGTATAATGTATATATATAGATATAGGTGGATACATAGTATATATAGTGTTGTTATTGTATAATGTATATATATAGATATAGGTGGATACATAGTATATATAGTGTTGTTATTGCACTGTATATAGATATATAGGTAGATACATAGTATATATAGTATTGTTATTTCACTGTATACACATATATATATATTAGTGAGGTAGGTGTGAATGTCCAGTAATCCAGTTGAATAATCAGAGTATTGCAGTATATAGTGATACCTTTTTTATTGGACAAACATATTCATCATAAAGCGACGCGCTTTCGGGAGATAATGCCTGTCTTTGTCAAGTCAAAAAGCAAAACTGATACAAATATGAGCTAAAAACAGCAAACAGAAAGAGTTGGGGGGAAAAAATAAATAAAAAAAAAATTGGAAAAACAAGAAAGATACAATTCATTGGGCAGAGTTAAGTGAGAAATAGACCAGCGCTGTGATAATGTCCTGATAGGTCAGTACGTCTATAGATCAGGTTGTAGATAAGAACACAGCGGAGTAAAATAAAGAGCAATACATCTCAGTATAGCATGTGACCTACACAAACAGTAATAGAAGGGGGGAGGTATGTGGAATGTGTGTGAGCTATAAGACATTGAGATAGTGGGCCAGAAAGCCTAAGTCGATGTTAATGCCCAAAACCTTTGTATTAAAAAATGGAATCATTTTTAATTCAAAAGTTTTCCGCTGTTGGATAGGTCTGAAATTCCCTCTGAGTACTTTTATTTTGAGGTTCTGGATGGAGGGATTCTCTTGGGTGAAATGATGTCCAACTGAAGTACAATAACTGTCTTCAAGGTGCTTTTTGATGGAGCTTCGGTGGAGGTTCATTCGCCTATATAGTATTGTTATTGTATAATGTATATATATATATATATATATATATATATATATATATATATATATGTAGATACATAGTATTTATGGTGTTGTTATTGCACTGTATATATATATATATAGGTAGATACATAGTATATATAGTATTGTTATTGTATAATGTATATATATATATATATATATATATATATATATATATATATATATATATATATATATATATATATAGGTAGATACATAGTATTTATGGTGTTGTTATTGCACTGTATATATATATATATAGGTAGATACATAGTATATATAGTATTGTTATTTCACTGTATACACACATATATATATATATATATATATATATATATATATATATATATATATATTAAGGTAGACAATAACTGTCTTCATGGTGCTTTTTGATGGAGCTTTGGAGGAGTTTCATTCGCCTGTGTAGTTTCTGGCTGGTTTTCCCAATGTAGCAGCCACTCTCACATACAGTACATTGTATAATGCACACTACATTGGATGATGTACATGAATATATATATATATGTATAGATACATAGTATATATAGTATTGTTATTGTATAATGTATATATATATATATATATATATATAGACATATATATATATATATATATATATATATATATATATATATATATATATATATAGAGGTGGATACATAGTATATATGGTGTTGTTATTATATAATGTATATATATATATATATATATATATATATATATATATATATATATATATACAGGTGGATACATAGTATATATAGTATTGTTATTGTGTAATGTATATATATATATATATAGATACATAGTATATATAGTATTGTTATTGCACTGTATATATATATATATATATATATATATATATATATATATATATATATATGTACATAGTATATATGGTGTTGTTATTGTATAATGTATATATATATATATATATATATATATATATATATATATATATAGGTAGGTAGATACATAGTATAAATAGTATTGTTATTTCACTGTATACACATATATATATATATATATATATATAGTGAGGTAGACAATAACTGTCTTTATGGTGCTTTTTGATGGAGCTTCGGTGGAGGATCATTCGCATGTGTAGTTTCTGGCTGGTTTCCCCAATGTAGCACCCCTTTCACATACTGTACATTGTATAATGTACACTACATTGGATGATGTACATGAATATATATATATAGATACATAGTATATATAGTATTGTTATTGCACTGTATACATATATAGATGTGATTGCCATGACTTCTTGTGCAGCTCTGAGGTTTCTGATGGTTTTGGCTACTGGTCTCTGGGCAGATGTTGCCACAACCTCAGGGACTTTCCCACTTAACATCCACAAGTGGCCCCTGAGCTAATAAGGGGTTAAGTGAAACGTTAAAGCCCCAGGTCATATCAGATCATGTGTACCTGCCATGTGAGGTCGCGTGTACCCAATGGGGTGACAGCGTCAGGATGGGCACCTGTCCATATTAATGGATTTGGGGACATTGCATGTGGCTCTGTGATACATGTATGTGCAGAGATAAGAAAGTGACATGTTCTATGACATATAATCCATGTATTGATCTACTTATACAGGATGAGACAGGCAGTGATTCTGGGGATAAAACAGGCAAATACTTGTTTTTTTTTACTTGACACATTTAAACATTTTCTAAACTTAAAGGCGATATATATATAGGGTCTATAATTTATATTCACTTCTAGTTAGAAAGACAAAGGGATAGAGATAGACAGATAGAGAGAGAGAGAGAGACAGAGAGACAGAGAGAGACAGAGAGAGAGAGACAGAGACAGAGACAGAGAGAGAGAGAGACAGAGAGAGAGACAGATAGATAGAGAGAGATAGATAGATAGATAGATGATAATTTTCCCACATTAGTAGATATGCCCCACACATTATACCCACACATTATCCCCCCCACACACATCCCCCCCCCACATTATCCCTCCCCCACAAAATATCCCCACACATTATCCCCCCCACACACATTACCCCCCCCACACATTATTCCCACACATTACCCCCCCCACACATTACCCCCCCCCCCACACATTACCCCCCCCCACACACATTGCCCCCCACACACATTCCCCCCCCACATTATCCCTCCCCCACATAATATCCCCACACATTATCCCCCCCACACACATTACCCCCCCACACATTATCCCCATACATTATTCCCACACATTACCCCTCCCACACATTACATTACCCCCCCACACACATTATCCCCCCCCCACACATATTATCCCCACACATTATCCCCCCCACACATTATCCCCCCCACACATTACCCCCCCCCACACACATTACCCCCCCACACATATTTTCCCCCTCACACATATTATCCCCCCCCACATATTATCCCCCCCCCACACATTATCCCCCCCCACACATTATCCCCCCCCTCCCCCACACACACACACACTTTTTTTCCAACAGAAAAAAACATTTTAAAGCAATTTTGGCCACGTTTTATTGTGCCTGATTTATTGATAATGTGATTTTTATTTATTGCATTCATTGCCAACAAGTGCTTTGTATTTCACAGCAAAGAAACATATATGTTCCTGGTAACTTTGCCCATTCCCCTATTTACCAATAAAAGCCTCAGACTTCATATAATTATTGGGTTCCTCCATTGCATGTATTGTGGCTGCCACCGGGAAGCAGCTCCACGTACCTACTACCTCCACAGTTACCCCTCAATCCTACAGCTCCCATCATGCCTCTAATTCTTGCATTCTGAAAAATGCTCAATATATTGCATTATTTGCAACTTTCTAACAAATCCGTCTCTCTAAGCTATATAGGATTTTATCCTTACATTTTTGTTTTATAATTTATTATTATCCTTTTAGTTATCATTTTTCTGTATTATTATTCTATTTGTCATTCTTCGTGTATTATTATCCTTTGAGTGTATTAATGTCCTGTCTCCTGACCTCCCCATAATGTACAATTTCAGCCCAGGGAATAATATTATTCCCCATTTTATTTACCGTTTAGTGATAAAATGCTATTTTCCGTGCCATTTTTGGTAGCTCTCCATGAGATCCTCCTAATATATAATGTCGCGTCTCAGTGGATTTATGGTTTTCCTGTTACTGGATGAGCAATAAGACCGAGGCAAATGGAATTGAGCAGCTAAGAGAATCCCAGACTCCGCGCAGCCAGACGGCGATGGCGTCGGATCTGGGGATGTCTCTGGGCCACACGGCTCTTAACCTGCTTGTATCCCACAGAGGGTACGCTCAGTCGCTGTCACTTTAAATCATGTAGAGAAGCTGGGAATTTTCACTACTTAAAGGAAAACTGAAGTGTCATATGTGTGTACATGCGTGTGTGTGCATGTGTGTATGAGTACGCTCGTGTGTGTGCATGTGTGTGTATGAGTACGCGCATGTATGAGTATGTGTTTATGTGCTTGTATGTGTGTGTATTCGTTTGTGTGCATATGTGTGTGTGCGTACGTGTGCGTGTGTGCATGTGTGTGCTTGTATGTGCGTGCATGTATGTGTGTGTATGAGTACGTGTGTGTGTGTGCGTATGTGTGCGTGTGTGTGCATGTGTGTATGAGTACGTGCATGTGTGTGTGTGTGTATGTGTGCATGTGTATGAAGACGTGACGTTTTTTATTTAAAATAAAAAAAACAATAATTCTGGATCCTGGGGGCATCAGTGATACATTGGTGGAAGTTGTGTGTGTCTTAAAAAGGATGATTTTTGCCCCAAAGATGTATGCCTATGGCCTGTTGTTGTTTGGTCATTCAGTTGTGTCCGACTCTCTGTGACCATATATATGGACCTCAGGACACCAGGCACATCTATGGTCACTAATTAGGAGCTAGTCTAGGATGTCCATGCAGGGTAGTTCGGGGGCACCTCGGGGTTGTCTGGTGACTATTCTTTCTCCAGTGACCTGTTCACCAAGGTCCATGGGCACATATTAACCCTTTCAGCCCATCTGCCCCTATCCAGTTCCCTCCTGAATGAGTCTGCCCCAGAGGCTGTGCAGCTTTATTGGGTCACTGGGTTACTTAGGGGTGTCTATAGGGTGGTGTCCCCAACTGAGGCTTCTCATGTTAAGCTTAGTTTTAATTTCATGGCGCTTCTCAGCCATCTGGATCGCCATCTTGTTTCCATGAAGGGGCTTGTGTACCTCAATGAAGCTGTGAGCTATACTACGTAGGGTCATTCAAGATGGGCAGGTCATAGCAGAGACTGCATAAAAAATCGCATCCACTGGAGGAGGAGCTGGCAATCCATTCCAGCATCTTTGCCACAAAAATCATATGGATAAACGCAACCAGAAACACAGACAGATTTACCTGGAGTGCTGCATGTAAATGGTCACCTAGAGTCGGACACGACTCAAGGACTGAACAATAAATGAACAATAGAGCTTTTTCTAAGAAAAAGTGTAGGTTTTGTCCCAATAAATTAAAATTAAATTGTCAAACAATGACAAACAGGCAGCGCATCATCTCTTGTTCTTGCTCCTCTATTTCTGACAGATAAATCCCTTCTGAACACTATTAAACCCTTTGATATATTTGCAGGTCCCTCTCAGATCTCCCTCTCTCTGCTCTCCTCAGATCTATACAAATTGAGGTCATGAACCTTTCCTGATACGTTGTGTCTTTTAGACCCCGCACACTTCTTATCTCCTTTGTATTGCGTCTGACTTATTAATATCCGTTTGGAGATCCGGTCTCAGAACTGGACACGGTGTATTAACAATAAGATGTTGGGCTTCGATCGTCCTTTTATTGGGCAACCAGAAAAGATGAATCACTGTTGGCAGGGAAACCAGCCCAAGCCAGGGGTCAAAGCAAAGGCTGGAAAACAAAGGGAAATAATCCTGGTGGGGGGATACCGAGGAGAGGACCCCCCCCCCCCCCCCGACAAGCTACTGTGAGATACACTCAAGACCTGCACTGTCACGTACTATGAATAAATCCAATCTTATAAGGTTAATATAATATGATATTCCTATTATAACCTTTCTATACAATGTACTGATTTTATATGCTCTATACACTTATCTATATACTGTATGTATATATATATATATATATATATATATATATATATATATATATATATATATATATATATATATATGCATTTATATACATGCATAATATCTATGTAAAGATGTGTTTTTCCAGATTCTCACTGAAATAGGATTCTTAAGAGTCATTACCTAAGCAAATTCCTGAGCTAATTGCTAAAGTTAACTTAAGGTTTATGTTTCTTAAAGATAAGAATATTTTCCTCCCGAATAAGTAGACATCATGTCTATTTCTCAGAACATAAATTAATTCTTGGTATACATTACTGACACTCCTTATCACTAACCATATCTTGTTTATAGTTTTATTTAAGACGAATAAGGTCAAACTTTATTGAGCTAATTTAATTATAATTGTTGATGTAATTCGAAGGTTCAAGAGCACCCTCTTGTGTTCCAAGAAATTAATTGACACTTAATAAGTCTCTTGAAAAGAATATATTATATTCAAATATTTTGTGACATCATTAGGATTTCTGATTGGTTGCCAAGTGCATAGCCTGCTTTGAATTTCTGATAAGCAAATTATTATTATTATTATTATTATTATCTTTATTTATGTTGTGCTGTACAGGGATTGAGTATATGGCAAAAAACAAACGTAACACCTTATAAAGAATGGAGGCCCCTGTTTTTGAGCATAAAATCAAATATACATAGTGCTTGTTTCCAAGGCACTGACACAGGATTGAAAACTCGCAAACTTACAATCTAAGGGATTACGTGTTTGTCATAATTACCATATTATATTGAACATAATGTGCATGTCTTATATATGTGGACACAGTGATTATAACTGATCCTTAATAATTGCTGTACCTTGATATATATCTGTTACAATTGTTTATACCAACTTGTTATATTAAAATATACTGAGACCAATGCTCTTAATATATTGTGTAGTAAGAATTCGGAATTAGTTGAAATAGGCAAATCTATAAAATATGTAATTTGTAATTAATATTAATAAAAGTTTATTGATATTAATAATAATTATTGTTAATAATATCCCCATATTAATTGGGTTGGCTTTAAATAGAGACAATCATTACTTTTTTAGTCATTTCCCTATCTGTTGATAAGGAAAAAACATGACAAATTAGAAACTGTAACATAAATATATAGCAATTAATGCAATTAAAGTCCTAGTGGGAGATACAGAGAAAAAAACATATTAGGAGATTAAGGTGGGTGGATACTGAGCAGAGGCCACATGGGAACCACAGGGGTCATAGAACACCCACAGGGCCACAGGGGGCCACACAGGATCCACAGAGCCACAGGTAGCCCAGGGGGGCCACATAAGACCTGTGGGGGCTATGAGGACCGGAGGGAAGGGTTGCGGGGACCATGGGGGCCTCGCGGGGGCCACTGAGGTCTCGCAGGGGGGCACTGGAGGGCTGCAGGAGACAAATGGGCACTGTGGGGGCCACAGAGGACTTGCAGGGGCCACATGGGACTAGCGGGAGGTCCGCTGGGGCCAGGGGGGCCTCTCAGAGGCCAGGGGCCTTGGTTCCTTGCACCGGTTGCAACGACGGCAGCTCCACCTCTGTGTGCCAGACACTGCTTCCTGGACTTATAAATAGCCAGCTTGGCTAGTGCCAGGAGCAGGTTGGCGAGGATGAGGGGAGAAATGCGCCAGAACTGCAGGAGGTGGCCCCTCAAGAGTGATAAGAGGGGCTGCAGTCTAGTGACACACGGACTCCCCCTTATCACAGAACTGGATACCCCCTCTGCATCGCTACCTTGTCATGCTGAAGGGGCTTGTGTACTTCAATGAAGCTGTGAGCTTTACCATATAGGGTCACCCAAGATGGGCAGGTCATAGCAGGGAGGTCAGACAAATCGCGGTCCACTAGAGAAGGAACTGGCAACCCACACCAGTATCTTTGCCGTGAAAACCTTATGGATTAGCACAACCAGACACAAGATATGCCCGCCGTGCTGCGATCCATAGGATCACGGGGAGTTGGATACAACTGAACGACTGAACAAAATTAGGGATACAGAGTAGCAATGATAACACTCTTTTTCTTATGCAATACAAGCCACATACTACTTCACTGAGTATATACCTTTAAGGGACCATCATTGTCCCAAAATATCTTCTGAAGGATTCTGCTTAGTATGAAGCAAAATGTCTTTACAATGTAACAATATAATCACATATACAGTTGTGGATCTTACGAATGTTGGTGACGTTTGTGATGTTCGTCACGCACTTGCGGCCGTCGAAAAGCGAGACCTACAGTTTAGATCCACAACTATATATGTGATTGCAATGAGCGCCAAAGGCGCTCATCGCAAGCCTCGCATCACCCCCCACTGCACAGGGCTCACAATGAGCTCCCGCAGCCATTGCCCAGGTCCCAGCTCGAGTGTCACGGCGCCGGCTCGCTGTAGCGCATTCTCCGGCTATCAGTCCTGCTGGCGCAGCCACAACACGGAGCTCGGGCTCCGGGGTCAACACAGCAGCGGCTCCGCCCCGCGCAGAGCCGGGGGCCTGGGTGTAATGGCCAAGATAGGGAGAGGGCCGGGGCCTGAATGTGAGGGCCTGCCATAGGAGAGGGCCGGGGCCTGAATTTGAGGGTCTGCCATAGGAGAGGGCCGGGGCCTGAATGTGAGGGCCTGTCATAGGAGAGGGCCGGGGGCCTGAATGTGAGGGTCTGTCATAGGAGAGGGCCGGGGCCTGAATGTGAGGGCCTGCCATAGGAGAGGGCCGGGGCCTGAATGTGAGGGTCTGTCATAGGAGAGGGCCGGGGCCTGAATTTCAGGGTCTGCCATAGGAGAGGGCCGGGGCCTGAATGTGAGGGCCTGTCATAGGAGAGGGCCGGGGGCCTGAATGTGAGGGTCTGTCATAGGAGAGGGCCGGGGCCTGAATGTGAGGGCCTGCCATAGGAGAGGGCCGGGGCCTGAATGAGAGGGTCTGCCATAGGAGAGGGACGGGGCCTGAATGAGAGGGCCTGCCATAGGAGAGGGCCGGGGCCTGAATGAGAGGGCCTGCCATAGGAGAGGGCCGGGGCCTGAATGTGAGGGTCTGCCATAGGAGAGGGCCGGGGCCTGAATGTGAGGGTCTGTCATAGGAGAGGGCCGGGGCCTGAATGTGAGGGTCTGTCATAGGAGGGCCGGGGCCTGAATGTGAGGGCCTGTCATAGGAGGGGGCCGGGGCCTGAATGAGAGGGCCTGCCATAGGAGAGGGCCGGGGCCTGAATGTGAGGGTCTGTCATAGGAGAGGGCCGGGGCCTGAATGTGAGGGTCTGTCATAGGAGAGGGCCGGGGCCTGAATTTGAGGGTCTGCCATAGGAGAGGGCCGGGCCTGTGATAGGAGAGGGCCGGGGCCTGAATGTGAGGGCCTGTCATAGGAGAGGGCCGGGGCCTGTGATAGGAGAGGGCCGGGGCCTGAATGTGAGGGTCTGTCATAGGAGAGGGCCGGGGCCTGAATGTGAGGGCCTGCCATAGGAGAGGGCCGGGGCCTGTGATAGGAAAGGGCCGGGGCCTGAATGTGAGGGTCTGTCATAGGAGAGGGCCGGGCCTGTGATAGGAGAGGGCCGGGGCCTGAATGTGAGGGTCTGTCATAGGAGAGGGCCGGGGCCTGAATTTGAGGGTCTGCCATAGGAGAGGGCCGGGGCCTGAATGTGAGGGCCTGCCATAGGAGGGCCGGGGCCTGAATGTGAGGGCCTGTCATAGGAGAGGGCCGGGGCCTGAATGTGAGGGCCTGCCATAGGAGGGCCGGGGCCTGAATGTGAGGGCCTGTCATAGGAGAGGGCCGGGGCCTGTGATAGGAGAGGGCCGGGGCCTGTGATAGGAGAGGGCCGGGGCCTGAATGTGAGGGCCTGCCATAGGAGAGGGCCGGGGCCTGTGATAGGAGAGGGCCGGGGCCTGAATGTGAGGGTCTGTCATAGGAGAGGGCCGGGGCCTGAATGTGAGGGCCTGCCATAGGAGAGGGCCGGGGCCTGTGATAGGAGAGGGCCGGGGCCTGAATGTGAGGGTCTGTCATAGGAGAGGGCCGGGGCCTGAATGTGAGGGTCTGTCATAGGAGAGGGCCGGGGCCTGAATGTGAGGGTCTGTCATAGGAGAGGGCCGGGGCCTGAATGTGAGGGCCTTGCTTCTACCCTCCTGTGTATGTGAACAATACATAATGTGCTGCACCACTCTAACTGGAACCAACTGTGCCAGCTGAGTAAGATCATGTTGCCTGTGCTATATTTGTTATATATTAGTTGTGTTGTTCTTTTTCACCTCCTGTAAGGTACAGGCAGGTTGGAATCCCAGTAGTTCCTGCTTTTTATTCAAAATATTTTTTATTTTGGTTACAAGCACAAAACAGATATAAATGTGGGTCTAACATTATTATTTAAAATAAATAAAAAGTACTAATGTAAAAGAAAGGACTGAGATTTGAACTCACAACCTACTGGCAGTTGCTTTTCTCTTAATCCCAAAAGTAAATATAGAGATCAGTAAAGCTAGAACATATTCACTTAGACAGTGAACCTGCTGCAGTCTCTTGGATGTAATAGATCAATATGTTACTAATTAGCATTATGTTACTAATTAGCAATACATTGAACATTTGTAGAAAAAAATAATCTAGCTTTTAAAGCTTACATTTGAAGTGTAATGCTTTACTTCAATGGATCGGCTGCTCTCCACCCTTATCAGGTGTCCAGGGGCTACTGCAGTCACATATATAAGAAATAAAATTAGGATAGCCTCCTGGGCTGATCCTTTCATCTCCACGGACCCCTAATAGGGATAGACAAATCTGCTGGAAGCAATAATGCTAATTTCAAGTGTAAGTTTAAAGAGATATTTTCATATAGTTAATATTGATTTGGTTGCTAATCAGTGGCTTTTTTTTTAACCCTTTCACTGGCAGAGGGACCAGCAAAGAAAGGGTTAAAAAAAAATGAGTGACAAACATTTATTTGAAGTGTATTTTCCACCTGACTGCTTTAAGACGTATCTATCATCTTGTAAGAAAACAAACAATTGTAACTTAGACATAAATGTCTGAAAGTGGCACAAATACAGCGTCTGGGATTTTACGTCTCTGCGCGCGAGATGGGAGGAGAAGTTGTATCATTTCCTTATCACACGTCTAGACTCAACGCAAGGAAACCCACGCAGAAGGAGGGCCCTGGAGGGTCCCCGGGGCCACTAGAGATATAATATCACGCTGTATCTTTTTTAAATTTATTTAATTAATTTTATTTAAGTAAATTAGTAATATCAGTGATGAACAGGTCTGTTTTATTGCCTAAAACCAAACAAATATTCCCTGTACTGGTATGCAGCTCATGAATACACAGACTGTGAAGAACAGTGTTTCGAATAAACCTGTCAGTGACCTCTCTCAAGCAGCATGTTGCAGAATGTTGCCAATGATTGGTTACTATGTACAACCCCTGTACTTGTATTCATCAGCTGCAGAGGGGCAGAGAAGGCATTAAAAATAGAACTTATAAGCGCTTCTTAATACAATAAGGAGCAAGTGGGGGATATTATACACCTAGTGTGCCGTCTTCTTACAAACACTAAACCTAAGACAGCGAGACTACTTGTTTATAGAATTAAAGCGTTTTCTTGGGACGAGCGGTCAGTGTCTCGGTCCCACCGGGCGATGCTTCTCAGGAGAGTCGGCTCCTTTGTGTCTCCCTGGATTTCCTTAAGAAGTTGCAGTAGATATGCAAGAGATGCTTAGAAGGCAGCTGTCCAAGCCAGAATATAAGATGTTTTTGTAGGTATATAATGAGCAGTTTCTTATACAAGTATCCGCATTCCAAGTTATCTGATAAGATCCCTCCGGCTAATCTTTCTATGAAAAGTAACATGGAGGGTCCTGGATGTCACCAGGTTTATTATCATCCATTATGTGTAACGCGCCAACATATTCCGCGGCGCTGTACAGGGCACAATAATAACACAACGCAGAATGAATAAGGGCCCAGTCTTCCAGCTTAAGATCTTCCAAGACTGAAATGCGCAAGCTTACAAACGCTATTTAATAGCGTTATCTCCCCTCTGCAGCTGATGAATACAATGTACTTCTAAGAACCAGGGCTGTACATAGTAACCAATCAGTGGCAATATTTTGCAACATGCTGCTTGAGAGAGGTCACTGACAGGCTAATTTGAAACATTGCACTTCATTCTGTGTATTCATGAGCTGCCTGAGCTACAGAGGGCAGACCCAAAACACCTACATATTATATGATTTCAGGCAGTAAATACCGAGCGTATAAGCATTTCCTAATAGCAAAGTACGTGTCAGTAAATAGACACCCGGGGATATTATATACCCAGTAACACCCAGGAGCCGCCATGCGCATTTAGAGGCATTTATTAACTCTCACAGTGGCAGGTGATGCGTGGGCCCAGGTGGTTGAATCGTAATGATCACAGAGACCTGTGTCTTTATTACTATCCATACCAGTGGGCATGCTCCTCTGACTTATCTCCAGCTGTGAGAGATTATTACGGTATTTACGTTAATAACATCCAAAGGCAATTTCATTTATTTAAATTTGTAGATATATATATCCATTATAATAATTACCAAAGTGTGTGTAGCGCCTGCGCGGTGGGCTGTGCGTGGCGTGATATGCGTGGTGTGCTGTGTGCGCGGGGTGATGAGTGTGGTGTGTTGTTCATGGAGTGACATGCGCGGTGTGTTGTGAGCGGTGTGTTGTGCGCGGGGTTATATGCGCGGGGTGTTGTGTACGCGGGTTGACGTGCGCGGTGTGTTGTGCGCAGGGTGATGTGTGCTGTGTGACGTGCAAGGTGTGACGTGCAAGGTGTGTTGTGCGTGGGGCGACATAGCGGTTTGTTGTCCGCGGTTTGTTGTTCGCGGTGTGTTGTGCGTGGGGTGATGTGCGCGGGGTGTTAGGTGCATGGGGTGTTGTGTGTGCGGGTTGATGTTCGAGGTGTGTTGCGCGCTGGGTGATGTGCGCAAGGTGATGTGTGCGGGGTGAAGTGCGGGGTGTGTTGTGCGCAGGGGTGTTGTGCGTGGGGTGACAGCGCAGTGTGACGTGTGCTGGCGCATGCGGGCTTTACAACTGCTGCTAAATGTTGGGAATTGTGCAACGGTTCACTTGTACAATTGGTACTCGGCAGTTGAGTGGCTAGTGATATTCTCACATGCGAGATGCAAAGTGCCCAGAGATTGGGGGCGCAAAGAGAGAGGGCACATAGAGAGAGGGCAGAGGACACAGAGAGTTGGGGCGCAAAGAGAGAAGGCTTATAGAGAGAGGGCAGAGGGCACAGAGGGTTGGGGTGCAAAGAGAGAGGGCACATAGAGAGAGGGTAGAGGGCACAGAGAGTTGGGGCGCAAAGAGAGAGGGCACATAGAGGGCAGAGGGCACAAAGAGTGGGGCGCAATGACAGAAAGCACATAGAGAGAGGGCACAGAGAGTAGGGGCGCAAAGAGAGAGGGCACATAGAGAGAGGGCAGATGCAGAGGGCACAAAGTGTGGGGTCGCAAAGACAGAGGGGAGAGAGAGAGACAGAGGGCACGGAGACAGAGAGCAGAGATAGAGGGCAGAGAGAGAGAGACAGAGGGCACGGAGACAGAGAGCAGAGATAGAGGGCAGAGAGAGACAGAGGGCAGAGAGACAGGGTAGAGATAGAAGGCACAGTGAGAGACAGAGGGCACAGAGAGCATGCAGAGAGGGCAGAGAGAGAGAGAGACAGAGGGCAGAGAGAGAGAGACGGAGGACACAGAGAGAGAGAGACAGCACAGACAATTCTACCATATAGTCAGGATACTGGTGTATATACACACACACACACACACACACACAGTATCTCACACCAGTCAGTACAACCCTCACATGTACGTATGTTATTCTATCTTTTCATGTGACAACACTGATACATGCCCCTCTGCTTCAATGTGAAGTAGTAAGTGTACGGCCTGTATAACAGTGTAAATGTGCTGTCCCCCAAAATAACTCCACACACCGCCATTAATGTCTAAACCGTTGGCAACAAAAGTGAGTACACCCCTAAGTGAAAATGTCCAAATTGGGCCCAAAGTGTCAATATTTTGTGTGGCCGCCATTATTTTCCAGCACGGCCTTAACCCTCATGGGCATGGAGGTCACCAGAGCTTCACAGGTTGCCACTGGAGTCCTCTTCCCCTCCTCCATGATGACGGAGCTGGTGGATGTTAGAGACCTTGCGCTCCCTCACCTTCCATTTGAGGATGCCCCACAGATGCTCAGTAGGGTTTGGTCTGGTGACATGCTTGGCCAGTCCATCACCTTTACCTTCAGCTTCTTTATCAAGGCAGTGGTCATCTTGGAGGAGTGTTTGGGGTCGTTATCATGTTGGAATACTGACCTGCGGCCCAGTCTGCTTCAGTATGTCACAGTACATGTTGGCATTCATGGTTCCCTCAATGATCTGTAGCTCCCCAGTGTGGGCAGTACATTTAAATGTCTAAAAAAAAGTTAAAAAACTTGTGTTATGCCCAGAATTTCGAGAAATACAGTTATTACACTGCATTCTGGGAACTTGGGCAAGGACATGCCAATGTGATATGTGTCTATATGCCACATTTGCCAACTTACGTGTTTGTGTGTGTGTGTATATATATATATATATATATATATATATATATATATAATACATACTGCTCCATGACCTCTGGTGGCCAAATCTGGTAATGTATGATTAAGTTTAATTTTGCTATTTTTTGTGTCCCCTATTCATTTAATCTGGGTTGGATTTGCCCCCCCCCCCCGCCCCGTGTTGATGATGGAAACTTGATGGGTAGATTTATTCGGAGTTCATTCACTCCCCCAGTGCTAATGAGGTTTAGCTTCATAAATCGTGAGTCTTAGTGCTGTGTTTATCTTTGGTGCAACCATCACCAGAATATCATGGATCCTCCAGATACCGGCAGACGTATCAAAATTCTAGTTAAAATTAGCTTTATGGGATTTTTCCAGCCTAATTATGTTCTTAGTCTAATTATTAATTATATTAACCCTTTACTGCCCATCCATTATAACATAAGCACGATGCATTGATGACATCTTCACCGTACGCGCCGGCACTGACATGAAATTAACAGAAATGTGAATTCTAACCAAAAACGCTCAATCCATAGAAATTAGAAATACGCACAGCCTCGTGAAAATGGATTTCTTAGATGTGACGTCTCCAAACAGGCCAAGGAAATCAGGACAGATTTATTTACAACCCAAGTGACAGATATCGCAAGCGCTGCCAGGAGCCACATCCAAAAAACTCAAAACGTCTCACGGAGAAACCAAAATGTATTCCTAATATGACTTAAATGAGGGGATTACTCTGAATAAATGTCTGAGACAGATACTAGAACAAGAGAGAGTGTACAACCAGGAGACACCGTACTTAAAGGGCCACTGGAATCCTACATTTAACCCTTGTCTTTATAAGCTCAAAAAGTGTGGTGCATTTAAAGGGCCATGGACGGTTCCTGGGTGTTGCTAGGTAGATCATATCCCTGTGTATCTATTTATTTTTTATTAAGTGCTTATAAGCTTTGTTTTTACTGCCTGAAATAAAACAATCCCTGTATGGGTCTGCCCTCTGCAGCACATGCAGACACAGACTCTGTAGGGCTGGATGTGCATTGCGTAGTGTCCTAGCCTATCAGGAACCCGCATCTCCGCAGCATGTTGGATAGGGAAATTGTCACTGATTGGTTAGTATGAGACACATAACAACAAAGTATGTGTCTTCATAAGCTGCATTGGTCAGACCCATACTGGGACTATTTGTATGATTTTAGTGGGTAAATACAGAGGTTCTAAGAACTTCCTAATAAAATAAAGTTCATAAAAGTAAATGGGTACCCAGGGATATTATATATCTTTACATGATAATATAAAGCAGAATCCGCGAGTTTGTACAGAAACGCCGTAGGACCTGCCATTTTGTTCATGTACTTTATTTTACTGATGTCCCTAAAATGATGGAAGATCCAACTGTGTATATTTATCAGGCCAGAGTAGCCATCTGATTGGCCAGGAGATTGGCTGGAATTACTAAGAGGAATTCAAGGAATTGGGAATTGGACTCAAGACACGGCTCATCGCCAAAGGGATCTCCAGCACAGAAAGACAAAATCTATATCTGTGGCGGCCATGAGGATCCCTGAGACATCAATGGGAGACTGAAGAGAAGGCAGACAAACTAATAGGCCCATCATATCTGCCCTTTCTATCTGCCTAGAGATATTGGGTCCATTGTCTTGCATGTTGTCTCCATTAGCCTCTGAGACATTGGGTCCATTGTCTTCCATGTTGTCTCCATTAGCCTCTGAGACATTGGGTCCAATGTCTTGCATGTTGTCTCCATTAGCCTCTGAGACATTGGGTCCATTGTCTTCCATGTTGTCTCCATTAGCCTCTGAGACATTGGGTCCAATGTCTTGTATGTTGTCTCCATTAGCCTCTGAGACATTGGGTCCATTGTCTTGCATGTTGTCTCCATTAGCCTCTGAGATATTGGGTCCATTGTCTTGCATGTTGTCTCCATTAGACTCTGAGACATTGGGTCCATTGTCTTCCATGTTGTCTCCATTAGCCTCTGAGACATTGGGTCCATTGTCTTGCATGTTGTCTCCATTAGCCTCTGAGACATTGGGTCCATTGTCTTGCATGTTGTCTCCATTAGCCTCTGAGACATTGGGTCCATTGTCTTGCATGTTGTCTCCATTAGCCTCTGAAACATTGGGTCCATTGCCTTTAATGTATTCCCGTACCACTTTCCAGAGTCTGAGCACGCCTAAGGTTTCTGGAGGGAGCGGGTTAGACATATAAATGATGTCAACATGATCCGATGACCTCATGGAAAGTTATTGTCCAGACGTGATCTGATCACAATGACCCTCATTTATATGTGTCGGCCCAGTCATATAGTCATTATATTACTACTAGCGACTTGCCTGTCAAAAATGACGGGGCAATAACATTTGAAGCCATGGGAATGCTGTTTGACGCACAATGTCAAGGTTTTTGTACTGTGAGGACCTTCGGCGCTCATCGCATGGCTCGTTCGGCGCTCATTGCGAGCCTCTCCTCTCATCTACTTTTGCTCCTCTGAGCACCTTCGTCACTCATCACAAAGACAGATACATACTTATCTATATTTAGTTAACTAAAAATGAATGAATTAGTTCTTGAATAAATGAATATACTTTTCCTGTTTGTAATTAATCTATCCAGCAATCAATAGCCCGAAGAGCTAACAATCTGCATTAGGAATATGCTGCGTGCGCGAGGGCAAACTGTTGGTGTAGTTGTGTTATGCGCCATTGTAGATTGGCAGTGTTTTCATTTTGTTTGGCGGCCATTTTTTTTCTTGTTTAGTTGTCCAAATCGCCTTAAATTCGCACTCCACCTCGCTCCCAGACGTCCTGGCTGATCCCCCTTGCTGTGTGTGATGTTTTTCTTGTCTTTTTTCTTTTTTTTGTGTTTTTTTTATTTTTGCGGTTCGGCCGCTTATCTCTTTTTGGTAGCTCGTAGTCCTGCGTCTCGCTATTTTTTTTCTCTAAGTTAAGTGCTTGGAGGCGAAGGCGATCCCGCATTTACTAAGTTTTCAGTGGCTAAGTCCTGCGTGTTTCATTGCCTTCACTGTTCGCCTGCGCAAAGCGTGATGACGTCTGGCAGTTTTTTTTTAGGAAAAGTATCTATCTATCTATCTATCTATCTATCTATCTATCTATCCCTCTATCTATCTATCTATCTATCTATCTATCTATCTATCTATCTATCTATCTATCTATCTATCTATCTATCCCTCTATCTATCTATCTATCTATCTATCTATCTATCTATCTATCTATCTATCTATCTATCTATCTATCTATCCCTCTATCTATCTATCTATCTATCTATCTATCTATCTATCTATCTATCTATCTATCTATCTATCTATCTATCTATCTATCTATCTATCTATCCCTCTATCTATCTATCCCTCTATCTATCTATCTATCTATCTATCTATCTATCTATCTATCTATCTATCTATCTATCCCTCTATCTATCTATCCCTCTATCTATCTATCTATCTATCTATCTATCTATCTATCTATCTATCTATCTATCTATCTATCTATCTATCTATCTATCTATCTATCCCTCTATCTATCTATCTATCCATCTATCTATCTATCTATCTATCTATCTATCTATCTATCTATCTATCTATCTATCTATCTATCTATCCCTCTATCTATCTATCCCTCTATCTATCTATCTATCTATCTATCTATCTATCTATCTATCTATCTATCTATCTATCTATCTATCTATCTATCTATCACTCTATCTATCTATCTATCTATCTATCTATCTATCTATCTATCTATCTATCCCTCTATCTATCTATCTATCCATCTATCTATCTATCTATCTATCTATCTATCTATCTATCTATCTATCTATCTATCTATCTATCTATCTATCTATCTATCTATCTATCCCTCTATCTATCTATCCCTCTATCTATCTATCTATCTATCTATCTATCTATCTATCTATCTATCTATCTATCTATCTATCTATCTATCTATCTATCACTCTATCTATCTATCTATCTATCTATCTATCTATCTATCTATGTATCTATATATCTATCTGTCTATCTATAACCTATACATACAGTGGAGGGAGTATTTGATCCCCTGCTGATTGTGAACGTTTGTCCTCTGACAGAGAGATGACCCGTCTATAATTTAATGGCCGGTGTATTTTATAACAAAAAAACAAGAAAAACGCAAGTCAAAAAAGTTATAAATTGATTTGCAGGTCAGTGAGGGAAATAAGTATTTGACCCCTTCCTCTTAGTACTTGGTGGCAATCACAGAGGTCAGACGTTTCTTGTAGTTGGCCCCCAGGTTTGCACACATCTCAGGAGGGATTTTGTCCTCTTTAGATCGTCTCCAAGTCATTAAGGTTTTGAGGCTGATGTTTGGCAACTCGAACCTTCAGCTCCCTCCACAGATTTTCTATGGGATTAAGTTCTGGAGACTGGCTAGGCCACTCCAGGACCTTTATGTGCTTCTTCTTGAGCCACTCCTTTGTTGCCTTGGCTGTGTGTTTTGGGTCATTGTCCTGCTGGGATACCCATCCACGACCCATTTTCAATGGCCTGGCTGAGGGAAGGAGGTTCTCACCCAAGATTTGACGGTACATGGCCCATCCATCGTCCCTTTGATGGGGTGCAGTTGACCTGTCCCCGTAGCAGAAAAACACCCCCAAAGCATAATGTTTCCACCTCCATATTTGAAGGTGGGGATGGTGTTCTTGGGGTCATAGGCAACATTCCTCCTCCTCTAAACATGGCGAGTTGAGTTGATGCCAAAGAGCTCGATTTTTGTCTCATCTGACCACAACACTTTCCCCCAGTTCTCCTCTGAATCATTGAGATGCTCGTTGGCAATCTTCAGACGGGCCGTACATGGGCGTTCTTGAGCAGGGGGATTGTGACGAAGTGCCCTTCGCCACTTTGTCTTGGAGAGGACTGTTTGCCAGCCTCCTGCCCTGCGACTATGTCCCTGGGACAGATTGCCCTTCAAACACAGTATTCGGCCATACCAGAGTGTATGTCACTCATTCTGGCCCTTTACATACAGGGGGGTCATTCTGTACTTGCCCTGTGTGAACCATGATACCCCAGATAGCTATGCCATGGAGCCCATTCATATGATAAAAGACTATGGGAAAGACATTAGCTCCATGACAATTGAACTGTGTGAAGATGATCTGAGCGCTATTCGGTAGTTTTGTGCGCTCAGATCCCAGCTGTAACGGAACCCATCACTGTTTTACCCTGTTTTATGTTTATGGAATTCATGGTTAAAATATGATCCTAGTAATATACTGTATGTGTGTTGGTTTGTGCTCTGCAGAATATTGGCCCCAGGCAAGTGCAGACCTTGGCAGGAGAGATAATCCTGTTACAGATAAGGGAGTCGATGGTATAAAGTGTTTTCATTCTCAGATAAGAACAAAGAAGGCTGATTTAATCATTGTCTGATTATATCAAGTTGCCTCAGGGAGGGGTGACTACACCTATTGTCCCTCTATGTGTATTGTGTGGGGGATATGTGACATGTTTGTGTGTTATGTGAAAAACATACTTTTACTAACTTTTGAACCCCTGGTCTGATTCATGCCATTTTTTAATATGGTGTTCCCCTGGGTGAGAGCTATTGAACGGTGCTGGACTTAAAGGTGTACCCCCTGTTTTTGGGGTACATCCAGAATGTGGTTAAAATTGTGTCTGTTTTAATTGTGTTACCTGTTATCTGAGGGGAGGAGACGTGGGGGTTGAACCATGTATCTAATTGGCTGTGATAATTATGTGGGTGTAGCCCTTCAGAGGGCACCATTGCATAAAAGGAGATCCCCTGTCATTAAAGTGATAGTTCTACTTGACCCTTCAAAACGTAGCCTCGTCTCATTATTAAAGGGGATCGCTATATCCTACTGGGGATTGCTATGCTTTTGCATACTCCCTTGAGCTGTAACTACTGAACGCTTGTTCCTGATGTGCCCTCCTTGGAGGAGAGGTCTTCCCCACACGGTCCTGGATGCTGGAGATTCATACAGGGTGGAAGGAAGACGGCGCGGCTACAGCTAAACTACGGCGGTTGTGGAGTCTGTGGTGGTTGAGGTGTCCGGTGCGGTGCTTGTAGGCCTCGGCACAAACTAGGACGCATCTATAAACGGAGGTACACGGTCGGGGTGCCAGGAGATTCGTTACAGGGATCTTGCGGGCGCTGCAGGATTTCAGTCCTTCACTTTGTGGTGTTACCAATTGTTTTCTTGGTGACTATGGTCCCAGCTGTCTTGAGATCATTAACAAGATCCTCCCGTGTAGTTCTGGGCTGATTCCTCACCGTTCTCATGATCATTGAAACTCCACGAGGTGAGATCTTGCATGGAGCGCCAGACCGAGGGAGACTGGCAGTTATTTTGTGTTTCTTTCATTTGTGAATAATTGCACCAACTGTTGTCACCTTCTCCCCAAGCTGCTTGGTGATGGTCTTGTAGCCCATTCCAGCCTTGTGTAGGTCTACAATCTTGTACCTGACATTATTGGATGGCTCTTTGGTCTTGGCCATGGTGGAGAGTTTGGAATCTGATTGATTTGTGGACAGGTAACGAGCTGAGATTAGGAGCACTCCCTTTAAGAGATTGCTCCTAATCTCAGCTTGTTACCTGTATAAAAGACACCCGGGAGCCAGAAATCTTGCAGATGGGGATCAAATACTTACTTCCCTCACTGACCTGCATATATATTTATACCTTTTTTGACGCATTTTACTTGTTTTCTGTTTTTCTGTCTCTCACTGTTACACCGACCATTAAATTATAGACGGGTCATTTCTATGTCAGAGGACAAACGTTCAAAATCAGCAGGGGGTCAAATACTTTTTCCCCACTGTATGTTGCGCATTTCCTTACATTGGGACAGTTTTCTAGAAGATGTAATATTATGGAGCATTTCTTGCAACATTCAGCATCTTATCCTACAGCCAGGCCAGCGATTCATTTTTTTATTAATTAATGACATTTTTAGCTCTTTCAGATAAAACATTTATATAATAGTTGCTTTGATTTTTCAATGTTCGAGCTGTTTATTTTATGTACAGAAGGTGAGACAATAATGATGAGCGCTGGACTAAATTCATGGGAAATCCTATATTTTGGGATATTCTCGGGACGTCAGGGAGTAGATTATAATTATATTTTTTATTTATTTGATACATTTTCAAATAATTTGATTTTGATTTACAATTTTACTGTTTTTTGGTGAAACAACAATTTATAGTTACATAGTATTTGAGGTTGAATAAAGACCTTCAGTCCATTAAGTTCAACCTCTTTAGATCTCCTCCGATCTGCAATATGCAAATTAGTTGTTAATTGATCCAGAGGAAACAAAACAGGAAAAACCCAGAGAAACTTTCCCAATTGTCTCAAAAGGGGAAAAAATAATATTCCTTCCTGACCCCAGATACTGGACATCAGATTCCTCCCTGGATCAATACTCCCTCTCTAGTTATCCAGGATAACCTTGAATGCCCTCTTATTTCAAAAATATATCTAACCCCTTTTTGAAGTTGTCTATCGAATCCGCTGTCACCACCTCCTTTGGTAGAGAATTCCACAGATTAACCACCCTAACTTTGAAGAACCCTTTTCTTTCTTTGAGGTGAAATCTTTTTCCTTCTAACCTCAGGATGTCCTCTTGTCAGTTGGAAACCTCTTGGCACAAAAAGCTCCCGTGACAAATCTTTATACTGACCCTGGATGTATTTATATAAGGTAATCATATCTCCTCTTAGGGGCCTTTTTTCTAGAGATAATAAGTGTTATTTGGTTAGTCTTTCTTCATAACTTAGCCCCTCCATTCCCCTTATTAGTTTTGTTGCCCTCCTCTGTACCTTTTCCAGCTCTAAAATGTCCTTTTTATGAAGTGGTGCCCAAAATTGTCCTCCATATTCCAAATGAGGGCGTACTAGAGATTTGTATAGTGGCAGAATTATATTTGCTTCCCTGGCTTCTATACCCTTCCTAATACATGCTAATATTTTATTTGCCTTTGCAGCTGCTGCTTGGCTTTGAGCGCTGTTACCTAGGTGGTTGTCCACAAGCTCCCAAATCCATTTCAGTATCTGATACCCCTAAATTTGCTCCATTAAGATTATAAATTGCATGGCTAGTTTTCCTTCCCAGATGCATAACCTTACATTTATTTGTATTAAATCTCATCTGCCATTTAGATGCCCATTCCTCTAATTTATGTAAATCCCCTTGGAGGGAAAGCACATCATTATCTGATTTAATTACCTTGCACAACTTTGTGTCATCAGCGAAAATGGAGACACCACACTCCAATCCTACCTCTAAGTCATTAATAAATATGCTAAAAAGGAGAGGACATAATACTGAACCCTGAGGAACCCCACTTACCACATTAGTCCAATCGGAGTATGTTCCATTCACAACAACCCTTTGCTTCCTGTCTTTTAGCTCTCGATCCATGAGCAGATATTTACTGCAATTCCTGTATCTCTTAGTTTGTACAATATCCTTCCATGTGGCACTGTATCAAAAGCCTTTGCAAAATCCAAAAAGACTACATCCACTGAGTTGCCGTGATCCAGTTCCTACTAACCTCCTCATAGAAACTAATTAGATTTGTTTGACATGACCTATCCCTCATAAATCCATGTTGACTCCTACTTATAATCCTGTTCAAATAGATATATTCTTGTATATTATCCCTTATTAACCCTCTAAAAGCTTCCCAACAACAGAAGTGAGGCTCACTGGTCTATAATTCCCCGGATTTGCTCTTCCTCCCTACTTATATATAGGTATCACATCTGCTTTTCTCCAGTCATCTGGTAGAGACCCTGTAGTGAGTGAATCCTGAAAAATTAGATATAACATTTATAGTTTGCATATGTACACAGCATAAAAAGTGTCTGTCCTCTGGGGTTCTCTGGAGTCCTCTGGGGTCCTCTGGGGTTCTCTGGGGTCCTCTGAGGTTCTCTGGGGTCCTCTGGGGTTCTCTGGGGTCCTCTGGGGTCATCTAGGTTCCTGAGGGGTCTTCAAGCCTCATTCATACAAACCTGGGAGAAAGCCCCTTATAAACACATGTATTGCAAAACCGACACATGTCTACATCACTGTGCAAATATATCTATATACAGACACACCAGGCCTCTCTTTATACATTCATACACTCTCTTGTCTCCGTCTATACATATACCACAGGACAGGCACTCTCTTCTTCGTCTACACATATACCATAGGACAGACACTCTCTTGTCTCTGTCTATACACATATACTACAGGACAGGCACTCTCTTGTCTCCGTCTATACACATATACTACAGGACAGACACTCTCTTGTCTCTGTCTATACACATATACTACAGGACAGGCACTCTCTTGTCTCCGTCTATACACATATACTACAGGACAGACACTCTCTTGTCTCTGTCTATACACATATACTACAGGACAGGCACTCTCTTGTCTCCGTCTATACACATATACCACAGGACAGACACTCTCTTGTCCCCCGTCTATACACATATACCACAGGACAGACACTCTCTTGTCCCCCATCTATACACATATACCACAGGACAGACAGTCTCTTGTCCCCGTCTATACACATATACCACAGAACAGACACTCTCTTGTCCCCCATCTATACACATATACCACAGGACAGACACTCTCTTGTCCCCCATCTATACACATATACCACAGGACAGACACTCTCTTGTCCCCGTCTATACACATATACCACAGAACAGGCACTCTCTTCTTCGTCTACACATATACCACAGGACAGGCACTCTCTTGTCCCCCGTCTATACACATATACCACAGGACAGGCACTCTCTTGTCTCTGTCTATACACATATACCACAGGACAGGCACTCTCTTGTCCCCCGTCTATACACATATACCACAGGACAGACACTCTCTTGTCCCCGTCTATACACATATACCACAGAACAGGCACTTTCTTCTTCGTCTACACATATACCACAGGACAGGCACTCTCTTGTCTCCGTCTATACACATATACCACAGGACAGGCACTCTCTTGTCTCTGTCTATACACATATACCACAGGACAGACACTCTCTTGTCTCCGTCTATACACATATACCACAGGACAGACACTCTCTTGTCTCTGTCTATACACATATACCACAGGACAGACACTCTCTTGTCTCTGTCTATACACATATACCACAGGACAGACACTCTCTTGTCTCCGTCTATACACATATGCCACAGGACAGACACTCTCTTGTCTCCGTCTATACACATATACTACAGGACAGACACTCTCTTGTCTCCGTCTATACACATATACCACAGGACAGACACTCTCTTGTCTCTGTCTATACACATATACTACAGGACAGACACTCTCTTGTCTCTTTCTATACACATATACCACAGGACAGACACTCTCTTGTCTCCGTCTATACACATATACCACAGGACAGACACTCTCTTGTCTCCGTCTATACACATATACCACAGGACAGACACTCTCTTGTCTCCGTCTATACACATATGCCACAGGACAGACACTCTCTTGTCTCCGTCTATACACATATACTACAGGACAGACACTCTCTTGTCTCCGTCTATACACATATACCACAGGACAGACACTCTCTTGTCTCTGTCTATACACATATACTACAGGACAGACACTCTCTTGTCTCTTTCTATACACATATACCACAGGACAGACACTCTCTTGTCTCCGTCTATACACATATACCACAGGACAGACACTCTCTTGTCCCTGTCTATACACATATACTACAGGACAGACACTCTCTTGTCCCCGCCTATACACATATACTACAGGACAGACACTCTCTTGTCTCTTTCTATACACATATACCACAGGACAGACACTCTCTTGTCTCTATCTATACACATATACCACAGGACAGACACTCTCTTGTCTCTATCTATACACATATACCACAGGACAGACACTCTCTTGTCCCCGTCTATACACATATACCACAGGACAGACACTCTCTTGTCTCTATCTATACACATATACCACAGGACAGACACTCTCTTGTCTCTGTCTATACACATATACCAAAGGACAGGCACTCTCTTGTCTCTATCTATACACATATACTACAGGACAGACACTCTCTTGTCTCTATTTATACACATATACCACAGGACAGACACTCTCTTGTCTCCGTCTATACACATATACTACAGGACAGACACTCTCTTGTCTCCGTCTATACACATATACTACAGGACTGACACTCTCTTGTCTCTGTCTATACACATATACCACAGGACAGGCACTCTCTTGTCTCCGTCTATACACATATACCACAGGACAGACACTCTCTTGTCTCTATCTATACACATATACCACAGGACAGACACTCTCTTGTCTCCGTCTATACACATATACCACAGGACAGACACTCTCTTGTCTCCGTCTATACACATATACAAAAGGACAGACACTCTCTTGTCCCCGTCTATACACATATACCACAGGACAGACACTCTCTTGTCTCTCTCTATACACATATACCACAGGACAGACACTCTCTTATCTCTGTCTATACACATATACCACAGGACAGGCACTCTCTTGTCTCCATCTATACACATATACTACAGGACAGACACTCTCTTGTCTCCGTCTACACATATACTACAGGACAGACACTCTCTTGTCTCCGTCTATACACATATACTACAGGACAGGCACTCTCTTGTCTCCATCTATACACATATACCACAGGACAGACACTCTCTTGTCTCCGTCTACACATATACTACAGGACAGACACTCTCTTGTCTCCGTCTATACACATATACTACAGGACAGGCACTCTCTTGTCTCCATCTATACACATATACTACAGGACAGGCACTCTCTTGTCTCCATCTATACACATATACTACAGGACAGACACTCTCATGTCTCCGTCTATACACATATACCACAGGACAGGCACTCTCTTGTCTCAGTCTATACACATATACCACAGGACAGACACTCTCTTGTCTCTATCTATACACATATACCACAGGACAGACACTCTCTTGTCTCCGTCTATACACATATACCACAGGACAGACACTCTCTTGTCTCCGTCTATACACATATACAAAAGGACAGACACTCTCTTGTCCCCGTCTATACACATATACCACAGGACAGACACTATCTTGTCTCTGTCTATACACATATACCACAGGACAGACACTCTCTTGTCTCTGTCTATACACATATACCACAGGACAGACACTCTCTTGTCTCTATCTATACACATATACCACAGGACAGACACTCTCTTGTCTCTATTTATACACATATACCACAGGACAGACACTCTCTTGTCTCCGTCTATACACATATACTACAGGACAGACACTCTCTTGTCTCCGTCTATACACATATACTACAGGACTGACACTCTCTTGTCTCTATCTATACACATATACTACAGGACAGACACTCTCTTGTCTCTATTTATACACATATACCACAGGACAGACACTCTCTTGTCTCCGTCTATACACATATACTACAGGACAGACACTCTCTTGTCTCCGTCTATACACATATACTACAGGACTGACACTCTCTTGTCTCTGTCTATACACATATACCACAGGACAGGCACTCTCTTGTCTCCGTCTATACACATATACCACAGGACAGACACTCTCTTGTCTCTATCTATACACATATACCACAGGACAGACACTCTCTTGTCTCCGTCTATACACATATACCACAGGACAGACACTCTCTTGTCTCCGTCTATACACATATACAAAAGGACAGACACTCTCTTGTCCCCGTCTATACACATATACCACAGGACAGACACTCTCTTGTCTCTCTCTATACACATATACCACAGGACAGACACTCTCTTGTCTCTGTCTATACACATATACCACAGGACAGGCACTCTCTTGTCTCCATCTATACACATATACTACAGGACAGACACTCTCTTGTCTCCGTCTACACATATACTACAGGACAGACACTCTCTTGTCTCCGTCTATACACATATACTACAGGACAGGCACTCTCTTGTCTCCATCTATACACATATACCACAGGACAGACACTCTCTTGTCTCCGTCTACACATATACTACAGGACAGACACTCTCTTGTCTCCGTCTATACACATATACTACAGGACAGGCACTCTCTTGTCTCCATCTATACACATATACTACAGGACAGGCACTCTCTTGTCTCCATCTATACACATATACTACAGGACAGACACTCTCATGTCTCCGTCTATACACATATACCACAGGACAGGCACTCTCTTGTCTCAGTCTATACACATATACCACAGGACAGACACTCTCTTGTCTCCGTCTATACACATATACCACAGGACAGACACTCTCTTGTCTCCGTCTATACACATATACCACAGGACAGACACTCTCTTGTCTCCGTCTATACACATATACAAAAGGACAGACACTCTCTTGTCCCCGTCTATACACATATACCACAGGACAGACACTATCTTGTCTCTGTCTATACACATATACCACAGGACAGACACTCTCTTGTCTCTGTCTATACACATATACCACAGGACAGACACTCTCTTGTCTCTATCTATACACATATACCACAGGACAGACACTCTCTTGTCTCCGTCTATACACATATACCACAGGACAGACACTCTCTTGTCTCCGTCTATACACATATACAAAAGGACAGACACTCTCTTGTCCCCGTCTATACACATATACCACAGGACAGACACTATCTTGTCTCTGTCTATACACATATACCACAGGACAGACACTCTCTTGTCTCTGTCTATACACATATACTACAGGACAGACACTCTCTTGTCTCCGTCTACACATATACTACAGGACAGACACTCTCTTGTCTCCGTCTATACACATATACTACAGGACAGGCACTCTCTTGTCTCCATCTATACACATATACTACAGGACAGGCACTCTCTTGTCTCCATCTATACACATATACTACAGGACAGACACTCTCTTGTCTCCGTCTATACACATATACTACAGGACAGGCACTCTCTTGTCTCCGTCTATACACATATACCACAGTACAGACACTCTCTTGTCTCTGTCTATACACATATACCACAGGACAGACACTCTCTTGTCTCTGTCTATACACATATACCACAGGACAGGCACTCTCTTGTCTCCATCTATACACATATACTACAGGACAGACACTCTCTTGTCTCCATCTATACACATATACCACAGGACAGGCACTCTCTTGTCTCCATCTATACACATATAATACAGGACAGACACTCTCTTGTCTCCATCTATACACATATACCACAGGACAGACACTCTCTTGTCTCCATCTATACACATATACTACAGGACAGGCACTCTCTTGTCTCCATCTATACACATATACTACAGGACAGACACTCTCTTGTCTCCGTCTATACACATATACTACAGGACAGACACTCTCTTGTCTCCATCTATACACATATACCACAGGACAGGCACTCTCTTGTCTCCGTCTATACACATATACTACAGGACAGGCACTCTCTTGTCTCCGTCTATACACATATACCACAGGACAGACACTCTCTTGTCTCCGTCTATACACATATACCACAGGACAGACACTCTCTTGTCTCTGTCTATACACATATACTACAGGACAGACACTCTCTTGTCTCCGTCTATACACATATACTACAGGACAGGCACTCTCTTGTCTCCATCTATACACATATACTACAGGACAGGCACTCTCTTGTCTCCGTCTATACACATATACCACAGGACAGGCACTCTCTTGTCTCCGTCTATACACATATACCACAGGACAGACACTCTCTTGTCTCCGTCTATACACATATACCACAGGACAGACACTCTCTTGTCTCCGTCTATACACATATACCACAGGACAGACACTCTCTTGTCTCCGTCTATACACATATACCACAGGACAGACACTCTCTTGTCTCTGTCTATACACATATACCACAGGACAGACACTCTCTTGTCCCCGTCTATACACATATACCACAGGACAGACACTCTCTTGTCTCCGTCTATACACATATACCACAGGACAGACACTCTCTTGTCTCTATCTATACACATATACCACAGGACAGACACTCTCTTGTCCCCGTCTATACACATATACCACAGGACAGACACTCTCTTGTCTCCGTCTATACACATATACTACAGGACAGACACTCTCTTAGACCTCCTGGGGATGTTACAGGCTCTCTCTATACATATATACTGTAGAATAGACGCCCGCCTGTTTTGTCTGGATCTAGATGCTTCAGGTTGGGTTTTCCAGTACTGAGTAGGATTACTTTTCTCGTATCTTCTGAGGGTCAGTTTCTCATGTTTTGAACTTAAAGGGATATAGAAGGTCCTGGGTGTGACTGGGTATTTACCATCCTGGGTATCTATTTACTTTATAAGCTCTGTTTATACCGCCTAATTTCACACAAATAGTCCCTGTATGGCTCTACCCTCTGCAGCATATACAGACAGAGACTCTATAGGACCGGATGTGTAGTGTAGTTTTGTAGCCTATCATAGACCACGTCTAGCGGCATGTTGCAGAGACATGGTCACTGATTAGTATGAGACACTGCACAGCAAGTGCAACAGAGTCTGTGTATTTACTGCAGAGGGCAGACCCATACAGGGACTATTATGCCCATTGGATTCATAAGTGAGATTATTTTTAATAAAAGAATGAAGGTGTTTTATCATGATATATATATTCAGATGGTGTTAGGATGACTGGATGTGACCCCATTACCCACAAGGTCAGGGTTCCTCCTCCTTGGCGTTATTCATTAGCTCCTGGAGACATCCGGTGGGGGTGGCACTGACTTGTTGGACCATGGAGTCCTTCTGTCTGGATAATTGTTACCACGTTCCTCTGCTCTGTAAGTAATTTCCATGGCCTGATTACTTATTCCATAGCGCGATTACCTGCTGCCATGCAGCGCGCGTACAGATTGAATATGGCATATGGGTGCGCGCTGGAGCGGCGCCGGCTGCCACATTGCCTTTTATCAATTTTGCGCTGACATAATTTCTGAATTTAGTCATTTTTTTAACCTATCAGCGAACACGTCTGAGCATTAAAGAGCCGCAGCGCTCACTTGTTTTCTGTTTTATTTTTTCAATAACAACAAATAAGAATAAATATAAATAAACACAACTACATTTTGCATTATTCGTAAAGGGAAGTTCCTGGGTGTTATTCGATATATAATATCTCTGTGAATCTATTTACTGACTTGTACTTTATTTTATTAAGAAGGGCTTATAAGCTCTGTATTTACTGTCTAAAATCAAACAAATAGTCCCTGTATGGGTCTGCCCACTATAAGGTATGCAGACACAGACTCTCTGGGGCTAGATGTGCAGCGTAATATCCTAGCGTGTCAGGAACCATGTCTCAAACATGTAACACGCCACGGAAATGTGGTCCCTGATAGGCTAGGACACTACACTGCACATCCTGTCCTAGAGAGTATGTGTCTGTATATGATGCAGGGGGCAGACCCATACAGGTACTAGTTGATTTGAGGCTTTAAATACAGATCTTAATAGCACTTCTTAATAAAATAAAGTTCATAAAAATAAATGATCCACATGGATAGTACTTAGCCGGTGGAGTACTAGAGTGTGCCAACCCTGCAGTAACTAAGGATAGGCATGCCCACCCAATAGCAGGACCTCACCTGTGGGAGTGGGAGAGCGTGCCGTCCTGCTGATCCTGTATCTTGTCTCTGTACTCTGCTTGTGGTCACTAAGGATAGGCATGCCCACCCAATGGCAGGACCTCACCTGTGGGAGTGGCAGAGCGTGCCGTCCTGCTGATCCTGTATCTTGTCTCTGTACTCTGCTTGTGGTCACTAAGGATAGTCAGACCCACCCAATACGAATCCACTAGTTTATTGGATGTTGTCACAATATAGGACCAGCAGGACGGCAAGCTGTAGAACGCTCTCACGGGTCAGGTACTCGTATCGGGGGGTATGACTATCCTCAGTGACTGTGTGACGGCATGCTCTGATACTCCCACCGGTCAGGTCCTCGTATCGGGGGGTATGACTATCCTCAGTGACTGTGTGACGGCATGCTCTGATACTCCCACCGGTCAGGTCCTCGTATCGGGGGGTATGACTATCCTCAGTGACTGTGTGATGGCATGCTCTGATACTCCCACCAGTCAGGTACTCGTATCGGGGGGTATGACTATCCTCAGTGACTGTGTGACGGCATGCTCTGATACTCCCACCGGTTAGGTCCTCGTATCGGGGGGTATGACTATCCTCAGTGACTGCGTGACGGCATGCTCTGATACTCCCACCGGTCAGGTCCTCGTATCGGGGGGTATGACTATCCTCAGTGACTGTGTGACGGCATGCTCTGATACTCCCAGCGGTTAGGTCCTCGTATCGGGGGGTATGACTATCCTCAGTGACTGCGTGACAGCATGCTCTGATACTCCCAGCGGTTAGGTCCTCGTATCGGGGGGTATGACTATCCTCAGTGACTGTGTGACGGCATGCTCTGATACTCCCACCGGTTAGGTCCTTGTATCGGGGGGTATGACTATCCTCAGTGACTGTGTGACGGCATGCTCTGGTACTCCCACCGGTCAGGTCCTCGTATCGGGGGGTATGACTATCCTCAGTGACTGTGTGACGGCATGCTCTGATACTCCCACCAGTCAGGTACTCGTATCGGGGGGTATGACTATCCTCAGTGACTGTGTGACGGCATGCTCTGATACTCCCACCGGTCAGGTCCTCGTATCGGGGGGTATGACTATCCTCAGTGACTGTGTGACGGCATGCTCTGATACTCCCACCGGTCAGGTCCTCGTATCCGGGGGTATGACTATCCTCAGTGACTGCGTGACAGCATGCTCTGATACTCCCAGCGGTTAGGTCCTCGTATCGGGGGGTATGACTATCCTCAGTGACTGTGTGACGGCATGCTCTGATACTCCCACCGGTCAGGTCCTCGTATCGGGGGGTATGACTATCCTCAGTGACTGCGTGACAGCATGCTCTGATACTCCCAGCGGTTAGGTCCTCGTATCGGGGGGTATGACTATCCTCAGTGACTGTGTGACGGCATGCTCTGATACTCCCACCGGTCAGGTCCTTGTATCGGGGGGTATGACTATCCTCAGTGACTGTGTGACGGCATGCTCTGGTACTCCCACCGGTCAGGTCCTCGTATCGGGGGGTATGACTATCCTCAGTGACTGTGTGACGGCATGCTCTGATACTCCCACCAGTCAGGTACTCGTATCGGGGGGTATGACTATCCTCAGTGACTGTGTGACGGCATGCTCTGATACTCCCACCGGTCAGGTCCTCGTATCGGGGGGTATGACTATCCTCAGTGACTGTGTGACTGCATGCTCTGATACTCCCACCGGTCAGGTCCTTGTATTGGGGGGTATGACTATCCTCAGTGACTGTGTGACAGCATGCTCTGATACTCCCAGCGGTTAGGTCCTCGTATCGGGGGGTATGACTATCCTCAGTGACTGTGTGACAGCATGCTCTGATACTCCCACCGGTCAGGTACTCGTATCGGGGGGTATGACTATCCTCAGTGACTGCGTGACGGCATGCTCTGATACTCCCACCGGTCAGGTACTCGTATCGGGGGGTATGACTATCCTCAGTGACTGTGTGACGGCATGCTCTGATACTCCCACCGGTTAGGTCCTTGTATCGGGGGGTATGACTATCCTCAGTGACTGTGTGACGGCATGCTCTGACACTCCCACCGGTCAGGTACTCGTATCGGGGGGTATGACTATCCTCAGTGACTGCGTGACGGCATGCTCTGATACTCCCACCGGTCAGGTCCTCGTATCGGGGGGTATGACTATCCTCAGTGACTGCGTGACGGCATGCTCTGATACTCCCACCGGTTAGGTCCTCGTATCGGGGGGTATGACTATCCTCAGTGACTGTGTGACGGCATGCTCTGACACTCCCACCGGTCAGGTACTCGTATCGGGGGGTATGACTATCCTCAGTGACTGTGTGACGGCATGCTCTGATACTCCCAGCGGTTAGGTCCTCGTATCGGGGGGTATGACTATCCTCAGTGACTGCGTGACAGCATGCTCTGATACTCCCAGCGGTTAGGTCCTCGTATCGGGGGGTATGACTATCCTCAGTGACTGTGTGACGGCATGCTCTGATACTCCCACCGGTTAGGTCCTCGTATCGGGGGGTATGACTATCCTCAGTGACTGTGTGACGGCATGCTCTGATACTCCCACCGGTTAGGTCCTTGTATCGGGGGGTATGACTATCCTCAGTGACTGTGTGACGGCATGCTCTGATACTCCCACCGGTCAGGTCCTTGTATTGGGGGGTATGACTATCCTCAGTGACTGTGTGACAGCATGCTCTGATACTCCCAGCGGTTAGGTCCTCGTATCGGGGGGTATGACTATCCTCAGTGACTGTGTGACGGCATGCTCTGGTACTCCCACCGGTCAGGTCCTTGTATCGGGGGGTATGACTATCCTCAGTGACTGTGTGACGGCATGCTCTGATACTCCCACCGGTTAGGTCCTCGTATCCGGGGGTATGACTATCCTCAGTGACTGTGTGACAGCATGCTCTGATACTCCCAGCGGTTAGGTCCTCGTATCGGGGGGTATGACTATCCTCAGTGACTGTGTGACGGCATGCTCTGGTACTCCCACCGGTCAGGTCCTTGTATCGGGGGGTATGACTATCCTCAGTGACTGTGTGACGGCATGCTCTGATACTCCCAGCGGTCAGGTACTCGTATCGGGGGGTATGACTATCCTCAGTGACTGCGTGACAGCATGCTCTGATACTCCCAGCGGTTAGGTCCTCGTATCGGGGGGTATGACTATCCTCAGTGACTGTGTGACGGCATGCTCTGGTACTCCCACCGGTCAGGTCCTTGTATCGGGGGGTATGACTATCCTCAGTGACTGTGTGACGGCATGCTCTGATACTCCCACCGGTCAGGTCCTCGTATCGTGGGGTATGACTATCCTCAGTGACTGTGTGACGGCATGCTCTGATACTCCCACCGGTCAGGTCCTCGTATCGGGGGGTATGACTATCCTCAGTGACTGTGTGACGGCATGCTCTGATACTACCAGCGGTTAGGTACTCGTATCAGGGGGTATGACTATCCTCAGTGACTGTGTGACGGCATGCTCTGATACTCCCACCGGTTAGGTCCTCGTATCGGGGGGTATGACTATCCTCAGTGACTATGTGACGGCATGCTCTGATACTCCCACCGCTCAGGTCCTCGTATCGGGGGGTATGACTATCGTTAGTGACTGCGTGACAGCATGCTCTGACACTCCCACCGGTCAGGTCCTCGTATCGGGGGGTATGACTATCCTCAGTGACTGTGTGACGGCATGCTCTGATACTCCCACCGGTCAGGTCCTCGTATCGGGGGGTATGACTATCCTCAGTGACTGTGTGACGGCATGCTCTGATACTACCAGCGGTTAGGTACTCGTATCAGGGGGTATGACTATCCTCAGTGACTGTGTGACGGCATGCTCTGATACTCCCACCGGTTAGGTCCTCGTATCGGGGGGTATGACTATCCTCAGTGACTGCGTGACAGCATGCTCTGATACTCCCACTGGTCAGGTACTCGTATCGGGGGGTATGACTATCCTCAGTGACTGTGTGACGGCATGCTCTGATACTCCCAGCGGTTAGGTCCTCGTATCCGGGGGTATGACTATCCATAGTGACTGTGTGACGGCACGCTCTGATACTCCCACCGGTCAGGTACTCGTATCGGGGGGTATGACTATCCTCAGTGACTGTGTGACGGCATGCTCTGATACTCCCACCGGTCAGGTACTCGTATCGGGGGGTATGACTATCCTCAGTGACTGTGTGACGGCATGCTCTGATACTCCCAGCGGTTAGGTCCTCGTATCGGGGGGTATGACTATCCTTAGTGACTGTGTGACGGCACGCTCTGATACTCCCACCGGTCAGGTACTCGTATCGGGGGGTATGACTATCCTCAGTGACTGTGTGACAGCATGCTCTGATACTCCCACCGGTCAGGTCCTCGTATCGGGGGGTATGACTATCCTCAGTGACTGTGTGACGGCATGCTCTGATACTCCCACCGGTTAGGTCCTCGTATCGGGGGGTATGACTATCCTCAGTGACTGTGTGACGGCATGCTCTGGTACTCCCACCGGTCAGGTACTCGTATCGGGGGGTATGACTATCCTCAGTGACTGTGTGACGGCATGCTCTGATACTCCCAGCGGTTAGGTCCTTGTATCTGGGGGTATGACTATCCTCAGTGACCGTGTGACGGCATGCTCTGATACTCCCAGCGGTTAGGTCCTCGTATCCGGGGGTATGACTATCCATAGTGACTGTGTGACGGCATGCTCTGGTACTCCCACCGGTCAGGTACTCGTATCGGGGGGTATGACTATCCTCAGTGACTGTGTGACAGCATGCTCTGATACTCCCACCGGTCAGGTCCTCGTATCGGGGGGTATGACTATCCTCAGTGACTGTGTGACGGCATGCTCTGATACTCCCACCGGTCAGGTCCTCGTATCGGGGGGTATGACTATCCTCAGTGACTGTGTGACGGCATGCTCTGATACTACCAGCGGTTAGGTACTCGTATCGGGGGGTATGACTATCCTCAGTGACTGTGTGACGGCATGCTCTGATACTCCCACCGGTCAGGTCCTCGTATCGGGGGGTATGACTATCCTCAGTGACTGTGTGACGGCATGCTCTGATACTACCACCGGTTAGGTCCTCGTATCGGGGGGTATGACTATCCTCAGTGACTGTGTGACAGCATGCTCTGACACTCCCACCGGTTAGGTCCTCGTATCGGGGGGTATGACTATCCTCAGTGACTGTGTGACGGCATGCTCTGATACTCCCACCGGTCAGGTCCTCGTATCGGGGGGTATGACTATCCTCAGTGACTGTGTGACGGCATGCTCTGATACTCCCAGCGGTTAGGTACTCGTATCGGGGGGTATGACTATCCTCAGTGACTGTGTGACGGCATGCTCTGATACTCCCACCGGTTAGGTCCTCGTATCGGGGGGTATGACTATCCTCAGTGACTGCGTGACAGCATGCTCTGATACTCCCACTGGTCAGGTACTCGTATCGGGGGGTATGACTATCCTCAGTGACTGTGTGACGGCATGCTCTGATACTCCCAGCGGTTAGGTCCTCGTATCCGGGGGTATGACTATCCATAGTGACTGTGTGACGGCACGCTCTGATACTCCCACCGGTCAGGTACTCGTATCGGGGGGTATGACTATCCTCAGTGACTGTGTGACAGCATGCTCTGATACTCCCACCGGTCAGGTACTCGTATCGGGGGGTATGACTATCCTCAGTGACTGTGTGACGGCATGCTCTGATACTCCCAGCGGTTAGGTCCTCGTATCCGGGGGTATGACTATCCATAGTGACTGTGTGACGGCATGCTCTGATACTCCCACCGGTCAGGTACTCGTATCGGGGGGTATGACTATCCTCAGTGACTGTGTGACAGCATGCTCTGATACTCCCACCGGTTAGGTCCTCGTATCGGGGGGTATGACTATCCTCAGTGACTGTGTGACGGCATGCTCTGGTACTCCCACCGGTCAGGTACTCGTATCGGGGGGTATGACTATCCTCAGTGACTGTGTGACGGCATGCTCTGATACTCCCAGCGGTTAGGTCCTCGTATCCGGGGGTATGACTATCCATAGTGACTGTGTGACGGCATGCTCTGGTACTCCCACCGGTCAGGTACTCGTATCGGGGGGTATGACTATCCTCAGTGACTGTGTGACAGCATGCTCTGATACTCCCACCGGTCAGGTCCTCGTATCGGGGGGTATGACTATCCTCAGTGACTGCGTGACGGCATGCTCTGATACTCCCACCGGTCAGGTCCTCGTATCGGGGGGTATGACTATCCTCAGTGACTGTGTGACGGCATGCTCTGACACTCCCACCGGTCAGGTCCTCGTATCGGGGGGTATGACTATCCATAGTGACTGTGTGACGGCACGCTCTGATACTCCCACCGGTCAGGTACTCGTATCGGGGGGTATGACTATCCTCAGTGACTGTGTGACAGCATGCTCTGATACTCCCACCGGTCAGGTCCTCGTATCGGGGGGTATGACTATCCTCAGTGACTGTGTGACGGCATGCTCTGATACTCCCACCGGTCAGGTCCTCGTATCGGGGGGTATGACTATCCTCAGTGACTGCGTGACGGCATGCTCTGATACTCCCACCGGTCAGGTCCTCGTATCGGGGGGTATGACTATCCTCAGTGACTGTGTGACGGCATGCTTTGATACTCCCACCGGTCAGGTCCTCGTATCGGGGGGTATGACTATCCTCAGTGACTGTGTGACGGCATGCTCTGGTACTCCCACCGGTCAGGTCCTCGTATCGGGGGGTATGACTATCCTCAGTGACTGTATGACGGCATGCTCTGATACTCCCACCGGTCAGGTCCTCGTATCGGGGGGTATGACTATCCTCAGTGACTGTATGACGGCATGCTCTGATACTCCCATCGGTCAGGTCCTCGTATCGGGGGGTATGACTATCCTCAGTGACTGTATGACGGCATGCTCTGATACTCCCATCGGTCAGGTCCTCGTATCGGGGGGTATGACTATCCTCAGTGACTGTATGACGGCATGCTCTGATACTCCCATCGGTCAGGTCCTCGTATCGGGGGGTATGACTATCCTCAGTGACTGTATGACGGCATGCTCTGATACTCCCATCGGTCAGGTACTCGTATCGGGGGGTATGACTATCCTCAGTGACTGTATGACGGCATGCTCTGATACTCCCATCGGTCAGGTCCTCGTATCGGGGGGGTATGACTATCCATAGTGACTGTGTGACGGCATGCTCTGATACTCCCACCGGTCAGGTCCTCGTATCGGGGGGTATGACTATCCTCAGTGACTGTGTGACGGCATGCTCTGGTACTCCCACCGGTCAGGTCCTCGTATCGGGGGGTATGACTATCCTCAGTGACTGTGTGACGGCATGCTCTGACACTCCCACCGGTCAGGTCCTCGTATCGGGGGGTATGACTATCCTCAGTGACTGTGTGACGGCATGCTCTTATACTCCCAGCGGTTAGGTCCTTGTATCGGGGGGTATGACTATCCTCAGTGACTGTGTGACGGCATGCTCTGATACTCCCACCTGTCAGGTACTCGTATCGGGGAGTATGACTATCCTCAGTGACTGTGTGACGGCATGCTCTGATACTCCCACCGGTCAGGTACTCGTATGGGGGGTATGACTATCCTCAGTGACTGCGTGACGACATGCTCTGACACTCCCACCGGTCAGGTACTCGTATCGGGGGGTATGACTATCCTCAGTGACTGTGTGACGGCATGCTCTGATACTCCCAGCGGTCAGGTACTCGTATCGGGGGGTATGACTATCCTCAGTGACTGCGTGACAGCATGCTCTGATACTCCCACCGGTCAGGTACTCGTATCGGGGGGTATGACTATCCTCAGTGACTGTGTGACGGCATGCTCTGATACTCCCACCGGTTAGGTCCTCGTATCGGGGGGTATGACTATCCTCAGTGACTGTGTGACGGCATGCTCTGGTACTCCCACCGGTCAGGTCCTCGTATCGGGGGGTATGACTATCCTCAGTGACTGTGTGACGGCATGCTCTGACACTCCCACCGGTCAGGTCCTCGTATCGGGGGGTATGACTATCCTCAGTGACTGTGTGACGGCATGCTCAGATACTCCCACCGGTCAGGTCCTCGTATCGGGGGGTATGACTATCCTCAGTGACTGCGTGACAGCATGCTCTGACACTCCCACCGGTCAGGTCCTCGTATCGGGGGGTATGACTATCCTCAGTGACTGTGTGACGGCATGCTCTGACACTCCCACCGGTTAGGTCCTCGTATCGGGGGGTATGACTATCCTCAGTGACTGTGTGACGGCATGCTCAGATACTCCCACCGGTCAGGTCCTCGTATCGGGGGGTATGACTATCCTCAGTGACTGCGTGACAGCATGCTCTGACACTCCCACCGGTCAGGTCCTCGTATCGGGGGGTATGACTATCCTCAGTGACTGTGTGACGGCATGCTCTGACACTCCCACCGGTCAGGTCCTCGTATCGGGGGGTATGACTATCCTCAGTGACTGTGTGACGGCATGCTCTGACACTCCCACCAGTCAGGTACTCGTATCGGGGGTATGACTATCCTCAGTGACTGTGTGATGGCATGCTCTGATACTCCCACCGGTCAGGTACTCGTATGGGGGGTATGACTATCCTCAGTGACTGTGTGACAGCATGCTCTGACACTCCCAGCGGTCAGGTACTCGTATCGGGGGGTATGACTATCCTCAGTGACTGTGTGACGGCATGCTCTGACACTCCCACCGGTCAGGTCCTCGTATCGGGGGGTATGACTATCCTCAGTGACTGTGTGACAGCATGCTCTGATACTCCCAGCGGTCAGGTACTCGTATCGTGGGGTATGACTATCCTCAGTGACTGTGTGACGGCATGCTCTGACACTCCCACCGGTCAGGTACTCGTATCGGGGGGTATGACTATCCTCAGTGACTGTGTGACAGCATGCTCTGATACTCCCACCGGTCAGGTCCTCGTATCGGGGGGTATGACTATCCTCAGTGACTGTGTGACGGCATGCTCTGACACTCCCACCGGTTAGGTCCTCGTATCGGGGGGTATGACTATCCTCAGTGACTGCACACTCTGGTACTTCCACCTGTTAGATTCACATATCCAAATCAATCTGATAACAAACAACATGTCCACATACCCAACATAGAAAGGAAACAAGCCCCATGTTCACATAACTCAGGCCCAGGAAGCTGATATCAGCAGGGGGGATTCCCAGTTGGGGATGTGGTGCCAGCAAGTCTTATCCCTTATACATGCATGTAGGCACACCTCCCACCTGACATGGAAGGGCTGGTGGTGCCAGGAGGTCGAAAGGTGCAAAACTGGGAGAATGGCTCCACGGTGACTCAAGTAGGGAAAAGTAAGGGGAACCGATTTAGCTTAGCCGAGGCTCGGCGGGGTCTGGGCCCTGGGTCGGGCACCGTGCCCACTATCACGGGTGTGTTAGGCAAAGATTCCTTGAGGAAAAAAATAAATTATATACGTCTTTGACTTATTTTTCCCCTAACCCGTGACAGTGCTCGTTATTTCAGATATTCCCCCGATCCTCATGTGATTCTGCCGCGCGAGTCTCAGAGCGTGTAACAGGTGGCTTTAGACGCGCGCCCGCCCTGCGCCGGCTGTGCTGATGAAGCCTTTGGGAATCTGCTGATGTTTTTATGTCTTCTCCAGACTGTGATTTGCATGTCTTTATCTTGTGTCTCATCTCACTAAATGGTTAGGTATCCGACAAATGTATTACTCGCCTTTTCTTATCGTTTTGTAAAAATATAATTTAACATTTATTTGTTTGTGTCTAAGACTCGTTTTATCAGTTTGTTTCTTAGTTTTCCTTAAATGTCACATCCAGCTAAAAAGCACCGAGATAGCGAGATATCCGCGCAATACGCGTAGAGTTAAGGTGTACATGGCTTTATGTTCTCACTATGTAACGTGGCAGCACCTAGGGTGGCAAGAAATGGGCAGGGGCAGCACCTAGGGTGGCAGGAAATGGGGTGGGGTGCGGGGGGCAGCACCTAGGGTGGCAAGAAATGGGCGGGGGCAGAACTGAGGGTGGCAAGAAATGGGGGGGGCAGCACCTAGGGTGGCAAGAAATGGGCAGGGGCAGCACCTAGGGTGGCAAGAAATGGGGTTGGGGGAAGCACCTAGGGTGGCAAGAAATGGGGGGGGCAGCACCTGGGGTGGCAAGAAATGGGCGGGGGCAGAACCGAGGGTGGCAAGAAATGGGGGGGGGGCAGCACCTAGGGTGGCAAGAAATGGGCAGGGGCAGCACCTAGGGTGGCAAGAAATGGGCAGGGGCAGCACCTAGGGTGGCAAGAAATGGGGTTGGGGGAAGCACCTAGGGTGGCAAGAAATGGGGGGAGACAGCGCCTGGGGTGGCAAGAAATGGGGGGGGCAGCACCTGGGGTGGCAAGAAATAGGGGGGGGCAGCGCCTGGGGTGGCAAGAAATGGGGGGGGGCAGCACCTGGGGTGGCAAGAAATGGGGGGGGCAGCACCTGGGGTGGCAAGAAATAGGGGGGGGCAGCACCTGGGGTGGCCGGAAATGGGGGGGGGGCAGGAAACAGGGCTCCACATTCCGATATCCATCTACTTGTCCCGGTCCACTCTTTCTTTCTTTCTTTTTTGCTGTCTTCCTACACCCATAACTACCTCCCCTTCCCCTTTATTTCTCATATCTGCTATCTCTGGAAGGACGATCCCTCTCGCCCTCTCAGGTCCTTCTATTCCAGTCTGACTTTGCCTGTCTTTCTTTCTTTGTTTTCTCACCATTTTTTTTTGTTTCTTCAAGATTCCAGATGTGTCTGTCCTGGAGTGTGTCTGTCCTATAGTGTGTCTGTCCTGGAGTGTGTCTGTCCTGGAGTGTGTCTGTCCTATAGTGTGTCTGTCCTGGAGTGTGTCTGTCCTATAGTGTGTCTGTCCTATAGTGTGTCTGTCCTGGAGTGTGTCTGTCCTATAGTGTGTCTGTCCTATAGTGTGTCTGTCCTATAGTGTGTCTGTCCTGGAGTGTGTCTGTCCTGGAGTATGTCTGTCCTATAGTGTGTCTGTCCTATAGTGTGTCTGTCCTGGAGTGTGTCTGTCCTATAGTGTGTCTGTCCTATAGTGTGTCTGTCCTATAGTTTGTCTGTCCTGGAGTGTGTCTGTCCTATAGTGTGTCTGTCCTATAGTGTGTCTGTCCTATAGTTTGTCTGTCCTGGAGTGTGTCTGTTCTATAGTGTGTCTGTCCTATAGTGTGTCTGTCCTATAGTGTGTCTGTCCTGGAGTGTGTCTGTCCTGGCGTGTGTCTGTCCGATAGTGTGTCTGTCCTATAGTGTGTCTGTCCTGGAGTGTGTCTGTCCTATAGTGTGTCTGTCCTGGAGTGTGTCTGTCCTGGAGTGTGTCTGTCCTGGAGTGTGTCTGTCCTATAGTGTGTCTGTCCTGGAGTGTGTCTGTCCTGGAGTGTGTCTGTCCTGGAGTGTGTCTGTCCTGGAGTATGTCTGTCCTGGAGTGTGTCTGTCCTATAGTGTGTCTGTCCTATAGTGTGTCTGTCCTGGAGTGTGTCTGTCCTGGAGTGTGTCTGTCCTGGAGTGTGTCTGTCCTATAGTGTGTCTGTCCTATAGTGTGTCTGTCCTGGAGTGTGTCTGTCCTGGAGTGTGTCTGTCCTGGAGTGTGTCTGTCCTGGAGTCTGTCTGTCCTGGAGTGTGTCTGACCTGGAGTGTGTCTGTCCTATAGTGTGTCTGTCCTGGAGTGTGTCTGTCCTGGCGTGTGTCTGTCCTATAGTGTGTCTGTCCTGGAGTGTGTCTGTCCTATAGTGTGTCTGTCCTATAGTGTGTCTGTCCTGGAGTATGTCTGTCCTATAGTGTGTCTGTCCTGGCGTGTGTCTGTCCTATAGTGTGTGTTTGTCCTGGAGTGTGTCTGTCCTGGCGTGTGTCTGTCCTGGCGTATGTCTGTCCTATAGTGTGTCTGTCCTGGAGTGTGTCTGTCCTGGCGTGTGTCTGTCCTATAGTGTGTCTGTCCTGGCGTATGTCTGTCCTATAGTGTGTCTGTCCTGGAGTGTGTCTGTCCTATAGTGTGTCTGTCCTATAGTGTGTCTGTCCTATAGTGTGTCTGTCCTGGCGTATGTCTGTCCTGGAGTGTGTCTGTCCTGGAGTGTGTCTGTCCTGGAGTGTGTCTGTCCTCTCTTGCTGATTCCTCCCTCCTCCTCATTCTCTCTTTCTGATTCCCCCTCCTCCTCAGTCTCTCTATCTGTTCCCCCCTCCTCCTCAGTCTCTCTTTCTGATTCCCCCCTCCTCCTCAGTCTCTCTTTCTGTTTCCCCCCTCCTCCTCAGTCTCTCTTTCTGATTCCTCCCTCCTCCTCAGTCTCTCTTTCTGTTCCCCCTCCTCCTCAGTCTCTCTTTCTGATTCCCCCCTCCTCCTCAGTCTCTCTTTCTGATTCCCCCCTCCTCCTCAGTCTCTCTTTCTGTTTCCCCCCTCCTCCTCAGTCTCTCTTTCTGTTTCCCCCTCCTCCTCAGTCTCTCTTTCTGATTCCCCCCTCCTCCTCAGTCTCTCTTTCTGATTCCCCCCTCCTCCTCAGTCTCTCTTTCTGTTTCCCCCTCCTCCTCAGTCTCCCTTTCTGATTCCCCCCTCCTCCTCAGTCTCTCTTGCTGATTCCACCCCCTCCTCGGTCTCTCTTGCTGATTCCCCCCTACTCCTCAGTCTCTCTTTCTGATTCCCCCCTCCTCCTCGGTCTCTCTTTCTGATTCCCCCCTCCTCCTCAGTCTCTCTTTCTGATTCCCCCCTCCTCAGTCTCTCTTTCTGTTCCCCCCTCCTCCTCAGTCTCTCTTTCTGATTCCCCCCTCCTCCTCAGTCTCTCTTTCTGTTTCCCCCTCCTCCTCAGTCTCTCTTTCTGATTCCCCCCTCCTCCTCGGTCTCTCTTTCTGTTTCCCCCTCCTCCTCAGTCTCTCTTTCTGTTCCCACCTCCTCCTCAGTCTCTCTTTCTGTTTCCCCCTCCTCCTCAGTCTCTCTTTCTGTTTCCCCCCTCCTCCTAAGTCTCTCTTTCTGTTTCCCCCCTCCTCCTCAGTCTCTCTTTCTGATTCCCCCCTCCTCCTCAGTCTCTCTTTCTGATTCCCCCCTCCTCCTCAGTCTCTCTTTCTATTTCCCCCCTCCTCCTCAGTCTCTCTTTCTGTTTCCCCCCTCCTCCTCAGTCTCTCTTTCTTTTTCCCCCCCTCCTCCTCAGTCTCTCTTTCTGTTTCCCCCTCCTCCTCGGTCTCTCTATCTGTTTCCCCCCTCCTCCTCTGTCTCTCTTTCTGATTCCCCCCTCCTCCTCAGTCTCTCTTTCTGATTCCCCCCCTCCTCCTCAGTCTCTCTTTCTGTTTCCCCCCTCCTCCTCTGTCTCTCTTTCTGTTTCCCCCCTCCTCCTAAGTCTCTCTTTCTGTTTCCCCCCTCCTCCTCAGTCTCTCTTTCTGATCCCCCCCTCCTCCTCAGTCTCTCTTTCTGATTCCCCCCCTCCTCCTCAGTCTCTCTTTCTATTTCCCCCCTCCTCCTCAGTCTCTCTTTCTGTTTCCCCCTCCTCCTCAGTCTCTCTTTCTGTTTCCCCCCTCCTCCTCAGTCTCTCTTTCTGTTTCCCCCTCCTCCTCGGTCTCTCTTGCTGATTCCCCTTCCTCCTCAGTCTCTCTTTCTGTTTCCCCCCTCCTCCTCAGTCTCTCTTTCTGTTTCCCCCCTCCTCCTCAGTCTCTCTTTCTGTTTCCCCCTCCTCCTCGGTCTCTCTTGCTGATTCCCCCTCCTCCTCAGTCTCTCTTTCTGATTCCCCCCTCCTCCTCAGTCTCTCTTTCTGTTTCCCCCTCCTCCTCAGTCTCTCTTTCTGTTTCCCCCCTCCTCCTCTGTCTCTCTTTCTGATTCCCCCCTCCTCCTCAGTCTCTCTTTCTGTTCCCCCTCCTCCTCGGTCTCTCTTTCTGATTCCCCCTCCTCCTCAGTCTCTCTTTCTGATTCCCCCTCCTCCTCGGTCTCTCTTTCTGATTCCCCCCTCCTCCTCAGTCTCTCTTTCTGTTTCCCCCTCCTCCTCAGCCTCTCTTTCTGATTCCCCCTCCTCCTCAGTCTGTCTTTCTGTTTCCCCCTCCTCCTCGGTCTCTCTTTCTGATTCCCCCTCCTCCTCAGTCTCTCTTTCTGATTCCCCCTCCTCCTCAGTCTCTCTTTCTGTTTCCCCCTCCTCCTCAGCCTCTCTTTCTGATTCCCCCTCCTCCTCAGTCTCTCTATCTGTTCCCCCTCCTCCTCAGTCTCTCTTTCTGATTCCTCCCTCCTCCTCAGTCTCTCTTTCTGATTCCCCCTCCTCCTCGGTCTCTCTTTCTGTTCCCCCCTCCTCCTCAGTCTCTCTATCTGTTCCCCCCTCCTCCTCAGTCTCGCTCTCTGTTTCCCCCCTCCTCCTCAGTCTCTTTTTCTGTTCCCTCCTCCTCCTCAGTCTCTCTTTCTGTTTCCCCCTCCTCCTCAGTCTCTCTTTCTGATTCCCCCCTCCTCCTCAGTCTCTCTTTCTGATTCCCCCCTCCTCCTCAGTCTCTCTATCTGTTCCCCCCTCCTCCTCAGTCTCGCTCTCTGATTCCTCCCTCCTCCTCGGTCTCTTTTTCTGTTCCCACCCTCCTCCTCAGTCTCTCTTTCTGTTTCCCCCTCCTCCTCAGCCTCTCTTTCTGATTCCCCCCTCCTCAGTCTCTCTATCTGTTCCCCCCTCCTCCTCAGTCTCTCTTTCTGATTCCTCCCTCCTCCTCAGTCTCTTTTTCTGTTCCCTCCTCCTCCTCAGTCTCTCTATCTGTTCCCCCCTCCTCAGTCTCTCTTTCTGTTCCCCCTCCTCCTCAGTCTCTCTTTCTGATTCCTCCCTCCTCCTCAGTCTCTCTTTCTGTTTCCCCCCTCCTCCTCAGTCTCTCTTTCTGTTTCCCCCTCCTCCTCGGTCTCTCTTGCTGATTCCCCTTCCTCCTCAGTCTCTCTTTCTGTTTCCCCCTCCTCCTCAGTCTCTCTTTCTGTTTCCCCCCTCCTCCTCAGTCTCTCTTTCTGTTTCCCCCTCCTCCTCGGTCTCTCTTGCTGATTCCCCCTCCTCCTCGGTCTCTCTTTCTGATTCCCCCCTCCTCCTCAGTCTCTCTTTCTGTTTCCCCCCTCCTCCTCAGTCTCTCTTTCTGTTTCCCCCCTCCTCCTCTGTCTCTCTTTCTGATTCCCCCCCTCCTCCTCAGTCTCCCTTTCTGTTTCCCCCTCCTCCTCGGTCTCTCTTTCTGATTCCCCCCTCCTCCTCAGTCTCTCTTTCTGTTTCCCCCTCCTCCTCGGTCTCTCTTTCTGATTCCCCCTCCTCCTCAGTCTCTCTTTCTGTTTCCCCCTACTCCTCGGTCTCTCTTTCTGTTCCCCCCTCCTCCTCAGTCTCTCTTTCTGTTTCCCCCTCCTCCTCTGTCTCTCTTTCTGATTCCCCCCTCCTCCTCAGTCTCTCTTTCTGATTCCCCCTCCTCCTCGGTCTCTCTTTCTGATTCCCCCCTCCTCCTCAGTCTCTCTTTCTGTTTCCCCCCTCCTCCTCTGTCTCTCTGATTCCTCCCTCCTCCTCAGTCTCTTTTTCTGTTCCCTCCTCCTCCTCAGTCTCTCTATCTGTTCCCCCCTCCTCAGTCTCTCTTTCTGTTTCCCCCTCCTCCTCAGTCTCTCTTTCTGATTCCCCCCTCCTCCTCAGTCTCTCTTTCTGATTCCCCCCTCCTCAGTCTCTCTTTCTGTTCCCCCTCCTCCTCAGTCTCTCTTTCTGATTCCCCCCTCCTCCTCAGTCTCTCTTTCTGTTTCCCCCCTCCTCCTCTGTCTCTCTTTCTGATTCCCCCCTCCTCCTCAGTCTCCCTTTCTGTTTCCCCCCTCCTCCTCTGTCTCTCTTTCTGTTTCCCCCTCCTCCTCAGTTTCTCTTTCTGATTCCCCCCTCCTCCTCAGTCTCTCTTTCTGTTTCCCCCCTTCTCCTCTGTCTCTCTGATTCCTCCCTCCTCATCAGTCTCTTTTTCTGTTCCCACCCTCCTCCTTAGTCTCTCTTTCTGTTTTCCCCTCCTCCTCAGCCTCTCTTTCTGATTCCCCCTCCTCCTCAGTCTCTCTATCTGTTCCCCCCTCCTCCTCAGTCTCTCTTTCTGATTCCCCCCTCCTCCTCAGTCTCTCTTTCTGTTTCCCCCTTCTCCTCAGTCTCTCTTTCTGATTCCCCCCCTCCTCCTCAGTCTCTCTTTCTCATTCCTCCCTCCTCCTCGGTCTCTTTTTCTGTTCCCTCCTCCTCCTCAGTCTCTCTTTCTGATTCCCCCTCCTCCTCAGCCTCTCTTTCTGATTCCCCCATCTCCTCAGTCTCTCTATCTGTTCCCCCCTCCTCCTCAGTCTCTCTTTTTGATTCCTCCCTCCTCCTCAGTCTCTTTTTCTGTTCTCTCCTCCTCCTCAGTCTCTCTTTCTGTTTCCCCCTCCTCCTCAGTCTCTCTTTCTGATTCCCCCCTCCTCCTCAGTCTCTCTTTCTGATTCCTCCCTCCTCCTCGGTCTCTTTTTCTGTTCCCACCCTCCTCCTCAGTCTCTCTTTCTGTTTCCCCCTCCTCCTCAGCCTCTCTTTCTGATTCCCCCTCCTCCTCAGTCTCTCTATCTGTTCCCCCCTCCTCCTCAGTCTCTCTTTCTGATTCCTCCCTCCTCCTCAGTCTCTTTTTCTGTTCCCTCCTCCTCCTCAGTCTCTCTATCTGTTCCCCCCTCCTCAGTCTCTCTTTCTGTTCCCCCTCCTCCTCAGTCTCTCTTTCTGATTCCTCCCTCCTCCTCAGTCTCTCTTTCTGTTCCCCCCTCCTCCTCAGTCTCTCTTTCTGTTCCCCCCTCCTCCTCAGTCTCTCTTTCTGATTCCCCCCTCCTCCTCAGTCTCTCTTTCTGTTTCCCCCCTCCTCCTCAGTCTCTCTTTCTGTTTCCCCTCCTCCTCAGTCTCTCTTTCTGTTTCCCCCTCCTCCTCAGTCTCTCTTTCTGATTCCCCTCCTCCTCAGTCTCTCTTTCTGTTTCCCCCTCCTCCTCAGTCTCTCTTTCTGTTTCCCCCCTCCTCCTAAGTCTCTCTTTCTGTTTCCCCCCTCCTCCTCAGTCTCTCTTTCTGATTCCCCCCTCCTCCTCAGTCTCTCTTTCTGATTCCCCCCCCTCCTCCTTAGTCTCTCTTTCTATTTCCCCCCTCCTCCTCAGTCTCTCTTTCTATTTCCCCCCTCCTCCTCAGTCTCTCTTTCTGTTTCCCCCCTCCTCCTCAGTCTCTCTTTCTGTTTCCCCCCTCCTCCTCAGTCTCTCTTTCTGTTCCCCCCCTCCTCCTCAGTCTCTCTTTCTGTTTCCCCCCCTCCTCCTCAGTCTCTCTTTCTGTTTCCCCCTCCTCCTCAGTCTCTCTTTCTGTTTCCCCCCTCCTCCTCAGTCTCTCTTTCTGTTTCCCCCTCCTCCTCGGTCTCTCTTGCTGATTCCCCTTCCTCCTCAGTCTCTCTTTCTGTTTCCCCCTCCTCCTCAGTCTCTCTTTCTGTTTCCCCTCCTCCTCAGTCTCTTTTTCTGTTCCCCCCTCCTTCTCAGTCTCCCTTTCTGTTTCCCCCTCCTCCTCATTCTCTCTTTCTGTTTCCCCCCTCCTCCTCGGTCTCTCTTGCTGATTCCCCCTCCTCCTCAGTCTCTCTTTCTGATTCCCCCCCTCCTCCTCAGTCTTTCTTTCTGTTTCCCCCTCCTCTTCAGTCTCTCTTTCTGATTCCCCCCTTCTCCTCAGTCTCTCTTTCTGTTTCCCCCCTCCTCCTCTGTCTCTCTTTCTGACTCCCCCCTCCTCCTCAGTCTCCCTTTCTGTTTCCCTCTCCTCCTCGGTCTCTCTTTCTGATTCCCCCCTCCTCCTCAGTCTCTCTTTCTGTTTCCCCCCTCCTCCTCGGTCTCTCTTTCTGATTCCCCCTCCTCCTCAGTCTCTCTTTCTGATTCCCCCTACTCCTCGGTCTTTTTTTTCTGATTCCCCCCTCCTCCTCATTCTCTCTTTCTGTTTCCCCCTCCTCCTCGGTCTCTCTTGCTGATTCCCCCTCCTCCTCAGTCTCTCTTTCTGATTCCCCCCCTCCTCCTCAGTCTTTCTTTCTGTTTCCCCCTCCTCCTCAGTCTCTCTTTCTGATTCCCCCCTTCTCCTCAGTCTCTCTTTCTGTTTCCCCCCTCCTCCTCTGTCTCTCTTTCTGACTCCCCCCTCCTCCTCAGTCTCCCTTTCTGTTTCCCTCTCCTCCTCGGTCTCTCTTTCTGATTCCCCCCTCCTCCTCAGTCTCTCTTTCTGTTTCCCCCTCCTCCTCGGTCTCTCTTTCTGATTCCCCCTCCTCCTCTGCCTCTCTTTCTGACTCCCCCCTCCTCCTCAGTCTCCCTTTCTGTTTCCCTCTCCTCCTCGGTCTCTCTTTCTGATTCCCCCCTCCTCCTCAGTCTCTCTTTCTGTTTCCCCCTCCTCCTCGGTCTCTCTTTCTGATTCCCCCCCCTCCTCAGTCTCTCTTTCTGATTCCCCCTCCTCCTCGGTCTCTCTTTCTGATTCCCCCCTCCTCCTCAGTCTCTCTTTCTGTTTCCCCCCTCCTCCTCTGTCTCTCTGATTCCTCCCTCCTCCTCAGTCTCTTTTTCTGTTCCCTAGGAGGAGGGGGGAATCAGAAAGAGAAACTGAGGAGGAAGGGGAATCAGAAAGAGAGACTGAGGAGGAGGGGGAATCAGAAAGAGAGGCTGAGGAGGAGGGGGAAACAGAAAGAGAGACTGAGGAGGAGGGGGGAACAGAAAAAGAGACTGACGAGGAGGGAGGAATGAGAGAGACAGAGGAGGAGGGGGGAAACAGAAAGAGAGACTGAGGAGGAGGGGGGAATCAGAAAGAGAAACTGAGGAGGAAAGGGAAACAGAAAGAGAGACTGAGGAGGAGGGGGGAAACAGAAAGGGAGACTGAGGAGGAGGGGGGAATCAGAAAGAGAGACAGAGTAGGAGGGGGGAAACAGAAAGAGAGACTGAGGAGGAGGGGGGATTCAGAAAGAGAGACAGAGGAGGAGGGGGGAATCAGAAAGAGAGACTGAGGAGGAGGGGGAAACAGAAAGAGAGACTGAGGAGGAGGGGGGAATCAGAAAGAGAGACTGAGGAGGAGGGGGAACAGAAAGAGAGACTGAGGAGGGGGGAACAGATAGAGAGACTGAGGAGGAGGAGGGAACAAAAAAAGAGACTGAGGAGGAGGGAGGAATCAGAAAGAGAGACTGAGGAGGAGGGGGGAACAGATAGAGAGACTGAGGAGGAGGGGGAATCAGAAAGAGAGGCTGAGGAGGAGGGGGAAACAGAAAGAGAGACTGAGGAGGAGGGTGGGAACAGAAAAAGAGACCGAGGAGGAGGGAGGAATCAGAAAGAGAGACTGAGGAGGAGGGGGGAATCAGAAAGAGAGACTGAGGAGGAGGGGGAAACAGAAAGAGAGACTGAGGAGGAGGAGGGAACAGAAAAAGAGACTGAGGAGGAGGGAGGAATCAGAGAGCGAGACTGAGGAGGAGGGGGGAACAGATAGAGAGACTGAGGAGGAGGGGGGAAACAGAAAGGGAGACTGAGGAGGAGGGGGGAACAGATAGAGAGACTGAGGAGGAGGGGGAATCAGAAAGAGAGGCTGAGGAGGAGGGGGAAACAGAAAGAGAGACTGAGGAGGAGGGGGGAATCAGAAAGAGAGACAGAGGAGGAGGGGGGAAACAGAAAGAGAGACTGAGGAGGAGGGGGGAATCAGAAAGAGAGACTGAGGAGGAGGGGGAACAGAAAGAGAGACTGAGGAGGGGGGAATCAGAAAGAGAGACTGAGGAGGAGGGGGGAATCAGAAAGAGAGACTGAGGAGGAGCGGGAAACAGAAAGAGAGACTGAGGAGGGGGGAACAGAAAGAGAGACTGAGGAGGGGGGAATCAGAAAGAGAGACTGAGGAGGAGGGGGGAATCAGAAAGAGAGACTGAGGAGGAGGGGGAAACAGAAAGAGAGACTGAGGAGGGGGGAACAGATAGAGAGACTGAGGAGGAGGAGGGAACAGAAAAAGAGACTGAGGAGGAGGGAGGAATCAGAGAGACAGAGGAGGAGGGGGGAAACAGAAAGAGAGACTGAGGAGGAGGGGGGGAATCAGAAAGAGAGACTGAGGAGGAGGGGGGAATCAGAAAGAGACTGAGGAGGAGGGGGGAAACAGAAAGAGAGACTGAGGAGGAGGGGGGAATCAGAAAGAGAGACCGAGGAGGAGGGGGAATCAGAAAGAGAGACTGAGGAGGAGGGGGAACAGAAAGAGAGACTGAGGAGGGGGGAATCAGAAAGAGAGACTGAGGAGGAGGGGGAACAGAAAGAGAGACTGAGGAGGAGGGGAATCAGAAAGAGAGACTGAGGAGGAGGGGGAATCAGAAAGAGAGACTGAGGAGGAGGGGGGAATCAGAAAGAGAGACCGAGGAGGAGGGGGAATCAGAAAGAGAGACTGAGGAGGAGGGGGAATCAGAAAGAGAGACTGAGGAGGAGGGGGAATCAGAAAGAGAAACTGAGGAGGAGGAGGGAATCAGATAGAGAGACCGAGGAGGAGGGGGAAACAGAAAGAGAGACTGAGGAGGAGGGGGAAACAGAAAGAGAGACTGAGGAGGAGGGGGAATCAGAAAGAGAGACCGAGGAGGAGGGAGAATCAGAAAGAGAAACTGAGGAGGAGGAGGGAATCAGAAAGAGAGACCGAGGAGGAGGGGGGAAACAGAAAGGGAGACTGAGGAGGAGGGGGGAATCAGAAAGAGAGACTGAGGAGGAGGGGGGAAACAGAAAGAGAGACTGAGGAGGAGGGGGGAATCAGAAAGAGAGACTGAGGAGGAGGGGGAACAGAAAGAGAGACTGAGGAGGGGGGAATCAGAAAGAGAGACTGAGGAGGAGGGGGAATCAGAAAGAGAGACTGAGGAGGAGGGGGAAACAGAAAGAGAGAATGAGGAGGGGGGAACAGATAGAGAGACTGAGGAGGAGGAGGGAACAGAAAAAGAGACTGAGGAGGAGGGAGGAATCAGAAAGAGAGACTGAGGAGGAGGGGGAAACAGAAAGAGAGACTGAGGAGGGGGGAACAGATAGAGAGGCTGAGGAGGAGGGGGAATCAGAAAGAGAGAATGAGGAGGAGGGTGGGAACAGAAAAAGAGACTGAGGAGGAGGGTGGGAACAGATAGAGAGACTGAGGAGGAGGGGGGAAACAGAAAGGGAGACTGAGGAGGAGGGGGGAAACAGAAAGAGAGACAGAGGAGGAGGGGGGAAACAGAAAGAGAAACTGAGGAGGAAGGGGAATCAGAAAGAGAGACTGAGGAGGAGGGGGAAACAGAAAGAGAGACTGAGGAGGAGGGGGGAACAGAAAAAGAGACTGATGAGGAGGGAGGAATGAGAGAGACAGAGGAGGAGGGGGGAAACAGAAAGAGAGATTTAGGAGGAGGGGGGAATCAGAAAGAGAAACTGAGGAGGAGGGGGAAACAGAAAGAGAGACTGAGGAGGAGGGGGGAAACAGAAAGGGAGACTGAGGATGAGGGTGGAATCAGAAAGAGAGACAGAGGAGGAGGGGGGAAACAGAAAGAGAGACTGAGGAGGAGGGGGGATTCAGAAAGAGAGACAGAGGAGGAGGGGGGAAACAGAAAGAGAGACTGAGGAGGAGGGGGGAATCAGAAAGAGAGACTGAGGAGGAGGGGGAACAGAAAGAGAGACTGAGGAGGGGGGAATCAGAAAGAGAGACTGAGGAGGAGGGGGAATCAGAAAGAGAGACTGAGGAGGAGGGGGAAACAGAAAGAGAGACTGAGGAGGGGGGAACAGATAGAGAGACTGTCCTCAGTCTCTCTTTCTGTTTCCCCCCCTCCTCCTCAGTCTCTCTGATTCCTCCCTCCTCATCAGTCTCTTTTTCTGTTCCCACCCTCCTCCTCATTCTCTCTTTCTGATTCCCCCTCCTCCTCAGTCTCTCTTTCTGATTCCCCCTCCTCCTCAGTCTCTCTTTCTGATTCCTCCCTCCTCCTCAGTCTCTTTTTCTGTTCCCTCCTCCTCCTCAGTCTCTCTATCTGTTCCCCCCTCCTCATTCTCTCTTTCTGTTTCCCCCTCCTCCTCAGTCTCTCTTTCTGATTCCCCCCTCCTCCTCAGTCTCTCTTTCTGATTCCCCTTCCTCCTCAGTCTCTCTTTCTGTTCCCCCTCCTCCTCAGTCTCTCTTTCTGATTCCCCCCTCCTCCTCAGTCTCTCTTTCTGTTTCCCCCCTCCTCCTCTGTCTCTCTTTCTGATTCCCCCCTCCTCCTCAGTCTCCCTTTCTGTTTCCCCCCTCCTCCTCAGTCTCTCTTTCTGTTTCCCCCTCCTCCTCAGTTTCTCTTTCTGATTCCCCCCTCCTCCTCAGTCTCTCTTTCTGTTTCCCCCCTCCTCCTCTGTCTCTCTGATTCCTCCCTCCTCATCAGTCTCTTTTTCTGTTCCCACCCTCCTCATCAGTCTCTTTTTCTGTTCCCACCCTCCTCCTCAGTCTCTCTTTCTGTTCCCCCCTCCTCCTCAGCCTCTCTTTCTGATTCCCCCTCCTCCTCAGTCTCTCTATCTGTTCCCCCCTCCTCAGTCTCTCTTTCTGTTTTCCCCTCCTCCTCAGTCTCTCTTTCTGATTCCCCCCTCCTCCTCAGTCTCTCTTTCTGATTCCCCCCTCCTCAGTCTCTCTTTCTGATTCCCCCCTCCTCCTCAGTCTCTCTTTCTGATTCCCCCTCCTCCTCATTCTCTATATCTGTTCCCCCTCCTCCTCAGTCTCTCTTTCTGTTCCCCCCTCCTCCTCAGTCTCTCTTTCTGATTCCCCCCTCCTCCTCAGTCTCTCTTTCTGATTCCCCCTCCTCCTCATTCTCTCTTTCTGTTTCCCCCTCCTCCTCAGTCTCTCTTTCTGATTCCCCCTTCCTCCTCAGTCTCTTTTTCTGTTTCCCCCCTCCTCCTCAGTCTCTCTTTCTGTTTCCCCCCTCCTCCTCAGTCTCTCTTTCTGTTCCCCCTCCTCCTCAGTCTCTCTTTCTGATTCCCCCCTCCTCAGTCTCTCTTTCTGATTCCCCCCTCCTCAGTCTCTCTTTCTGATTCCCCCCTCCTCCTCGGTCTCTCTTTCTGATTCCCCCCTCCTCCTCGGTCTCTCTTTCTGATTCCCCCCTCCTCCTCGGTCTCTCTTTCTGATTCCCCCCTCCTCCTCGGTCTCTCTTTCTGTTTCCCCCCTCCTCCTCGGTCTCTCTTTCTGATTCCCCCCTCCTCCTCAGTCTCTCTTTCTGTTTGCCCCTCCTCCTCAGTCTCTCTTTCTGATTCCCCCCTCCTCCTCAGTCTCTCTATCTGATTCCCCCCTCCTCCTCAGTCTCTCTTTCTGATTCCCCCCTCCTCCTCAGTCTCTCTTTCTGTTTCCCCCTCCTCCTCAGTCTCTCTTTCTGATTCCCCCCTCCTCCTCAGTCTCTTTCTGATTCTCCCCCCTCCTCCTCAGTCTCTCTTTCGGTTCCCCCCCTTCTCATCAGTCTCTCTTTCGGTTCCCCCCCTTCTCATCTGTCTCTCTTTCGGTTCCCCCCTCCTCCTCAGTCTCTCTTTCGGTTCCCCCCTCCTCCTCAGTCTCTCTTTCTGATTCCCCCCTCCTCCTCAGTCTCTCTTTCTGATTCCCCCTTCCTCCTCAGTCTCTCTTTCTGATTCCCCCCTCCTCCTCAGTCTCTATTTCTGTTTCCCCCTCCTCCTCAGTCTCTCTTTCTGTTTCCCCCCTCCTCCTCAGTCTCTCTTTCTGATTCCCCCCCTCCTCCTCAGTCTCTCTTTCGGTTCCCCCCTCCTCCTCAGTCTCTCTTTCTGTTTCCCCCCTCCTCCTCAGTCTCTCTTTCTGTGTCCCCCTCCTCCTCAGTCTCTCTTTTGGTTCCCCCCTCCTCCTCAGTCTCCCTTTCGGTTCCCCCCCTCCTCCTCAGTCTCTCTTTCGGTTCCGCCCCTCCTCCTCAGTCTCTCTTTGTGTTTCCCCCTCCTCCTCAGTCTCTCTTTCTGTTTCCCCCCTCCTCCTCAGTCTCTCTTTCTGATTCCCCCCTCCTCCTCAGTCTCTCTTTCAGTTCCCCCTCCTCCTCAGTCTCTCTTTGTGTTTCCCCCTCCTCCTCAGTCTCTCTTTGTGTTTCCCCCTCCTCCTCAGTCTCTCTTTCGGTTCCCCCCTCCTCCTCAGTCTCTCTTTCGGTTCCCCCCTCCTCCGCAGTCTCTTTCTGTTTCCCCCTCCTCCTCAGTCTCTCTTTCTGATTCCCCCCTCCTCCTCAGTCTCTCTTTCTGATTCCCCCCTCCTCCTCAGTCTCTCTTTCTGATTCCCCCCTCCTCCTCAGTCTCTCTTTCTGATTCCCCCCTCCTCCTCAGTCTCTCTTTCGGTTCCCCCCTCCTCAGTCTCTCTTTCTGATTCCCCCCTCCTCCTCGGTCTCTCTTTCTGATTCCCCCCCTCCTCCTCAGTCTCTCTTTCTGTTTCCTCCCTCCTCCTCAGTCTCTTTCTGTTTCCCCCTCCTCCTCAGTCTCTCTTTCTGATTCCCCCCTCCTCCTCAGTCTCTCTTTCTGATTCCCCCCTCCTCCTCAGTCTCTTTGTGTTTCCCCCTCCTCGTTAGTCTCTCTCTCTGTTTCCCCCCTCCTCCTCAGTCTCTCTTTCTGTTTCCCCCCTCCTCCTCTGTCTCTCTTTCTGTTCCCCCCCCCCTCCTCCTCAGTCTCTCTTTCTGTTTCCCCCCTCCTCCTCGGTCTCTCTTTCTGTTTCCCCCCTCCTCCTCGGTCTCTCTTTCTGTTTCCCCCCTCCTCCTCGGTCTCTCTTTCTGTTTCCCCCCCCTCCTCCTCTGTCTCTCTTTCTGATCCCCCCCCTCTCCTCCTCAGTCTCTCTTTCTTATTCCCCCCTTCTCCTCAGTCTCTCATTCTGTTTCCCTCCTCCTCCTCAGTTTCTCTTTCTGTTTCCCCCTCCTCCTCAGTCTCTTTCTGATTCCCCCCTCCTCCTCAGTCTCTCTTTCTGATTCCCCCCCTCCTCCTCAGTCTCTCTTTCTGTTTCCCCCCTCCTCCTCAGTCTCTTTCTGATTCCCCCCTCCTCCTCAGTCTCTCTTTCTGATTCCCCCCCTGATACAGGAGTTACAGTAAATATCTGCTCATGGATTGAGAGCTGGCTAAAAGACAGGAAGCAAAGGGTTGTTGTAAATGGAACATACTCCGATTGAACTAATGTGGTAAGTGGGGTTCCTCAGGGTTCAGTATTAGGTCCTCTCCTTTTTAACATATTTATTAATGACTTAGAGGTGGGACTGGAGTGTGGGGTCTCCATTTTCGCTGATGACACAAAGTTGTACAAGGTAATTAAATCAGATAATGATGTGCCTTCCCTCCAAGGGGATTTACATAAATCGAGGAATGGGCATCTAAATGGCAGATGAGATTTAATACGAATAAATGTAAAGTTATGCATCTGGGAAGGAAAAATATCCATGCAATTTATAATGTTAATGGGGCAGATCTAGGTGTATCAGATATTGAAAGGGATTTGGGAGCTTGTGGACAACCACCTAGGTAACAGTGCTCAAAGCCAAGCGGCAGCTGCAAAGGCAAATAAAATATTAGCATGTATTAGGAAGGGTATAGAAGCCAGGGAAGCAAATATAATTCTGCCACTATACAAATCTCTAGTACGCCCTCATTTGGAATATGGAGGACAATTTTGGGCACCACTTCATAAAAAGGAAATTTTAGAGCTGGAAAAGGTACAGAGAAGGGCAACAAAACTAATAAGGGGAATAAAGGGGCTAAGTTATAAAGAAAGACTAACCAAATTACACTTATTTTCTCTAGAAAAAAGCCCCCTAAGAGGAGATATGATTACCTTATATAAATACATCCAGGGTCAGTATAAAGATTTGTCACGGGAGCTTTTTGTGCCAAGAGGTTCCCAACTGACAAGAGGACATCCTGAGGTTAGAAGTAAAAAGATTCCACCTTAAAGAAAGAAAAGGGTTCTTCACAGTAAGGGTGGTTAATCTGTGGAATTCTCTACCAAAGGAGGTGGTGACAGCGGATTCGATAGATAACTTTAAAAGGGGAAAGTCTTTTTACGACCTTAATTACTATCAGCCTTATTAAATTGTGATTCTGTAAATTTAATAGGGCTCTATATGAGCACAGAGTATATTTTTTTTACAGAACTTTTTAGTTGGTGATCTTCCATCCAAAAGCGAGGTCTCACAAACTAAAAACTTCTGTAAAAAAAATATGCTCTGTGCTTATATAGAGCCCTATTAAATTTACTGAATCACAATTTAATAAGGCTGTATGTAACTATACAATGATGTCCCATACTCCAGGACGCTTGCCCACACACGGCTAAACACCTCCACGGCCTCCACAATCACCAGACCTAAAATTCAATGAATATTCATGAGAAGTTCTGGAGCACTCCATTATTTTATCTACCTGCCGTGTATGCCCTATGACGTCTCAGCACCATATTGACCACAGTGGTCTCATGTAGCCTGCCCATACTATTGACCTATAGCTCCAGGACCCAGCATTCTTTTGGTTACTCACATTGTATCAACTTTATATGGAACATTCTGAGTCCTTTGGAAATAATTGCAGCACAGTGACAGCACGGTGACAGCACGGTGACAGCACGGTGACAGCACGGTGACAGCACGGTGACAGCACGGTGACAAAACGGTGACAAAACGGTGACAGCACAGTGACAGCACGGTGACAAAATGGTGACAGCACGCTGACAGCACGGTGACAAAACGGTGACAGTACGGTGACAAAACTGTGACAGCACAGTGACAGCACGGTGACAAAATGGTGACAGCACGCTGACAGCACAGTGACAAAACGGTGACAGCACGGTGACAAAACGGTGACAGCACAGTGACAGCATGCTGACAGCTCAGTGACAAAACGGTGACAACCCGGTGACAGCACGCTGACAGCACAGTGACAAAAAGGTGACAACACGGTGGCAGCACAGTGACAAAATGGTGACAGCATGGAGACAGCACAGTGACAGCATGGGGACAAAACAGTGACAGCACGTGACAAAATGCTGACAGCACAGTGACAAAACGGTGACAGCACGGTGACAAACTTGGATTTCTGGAAATTAGAAAATAATAAAGGTGCTAGACAGATTGGGCATGTAAATGTGGTAATGCGATGTACCAAGAGGGAAATGAATGAGGAATAGAAAGGAGTTATAAGAATTACAGAGTGCGAGAGATTTGTAGATGTGAGAAAATAAGATTTCTAGGAAGGCACCTTTTATATTAACAAGATTGTGGGGACATTAGTTACAAAATGCTCTGAACCTTATTTCCACTTTCATTCGATTTGGGAGAATATGTTTACACTGTAATGTTATAACATATGGAAGGTCCTGGATGGTATATAAATGTGTATCTATTTATTTCTATATACTTTATTTTTATTAGGAAGTGCTTATAAGTTATATTCTTACTGCCTAAAGTCAGACAAATAGTCCCTGTATGGGTCTTCTCTCTGCAGCTCACGAAGCTGCAGACTCTGTAGTACTGGCTGTACTTTGTTTCATACTAACCTATCAGTGACCATATCTCAGCAACAATCTGCAAGATGCTGCTGAGATGTGGTCCATGATAGGTTAGGACACTAAAGGGCCTAAGTATGTGTCTGCATACGCTGCAGTGGGCAGACCCATACAGGGACTATTTGTATGATTCTAGGCAGTAGATACAGGAACCTGCCATGTCCCTTTAAAATGTCTAAAATGTCCCAGTATCTGCCTCTGACATATTACTGTTTGCGCTGTAGTTTGGGAAAAACTTTGCATATTTATGATGCAACAAACGTACAGCAGGAGAGAGGAACGCAAATATCGCATGCGTATTGCGTTCTAATGGTTTCTACTTCACCTCTAAGTTTATAAATACTGCCCAGTTTGCAGAAAATTCGCCATTTCTCCTTAGGTGACGCGCGGTGTGACTGGACATATTGCTGGTGGCGATACTTCAGAAGAGATTTACTTCTGAATTTACAACTTCACAATCTGCAAATTCCAACAGAGAGGTAAGATATAATATATTACATTTATTAATAAATCCAGAAAGAAAACAAAATAAATTTGGGGATTTTAAATATTGCCAACAACAACTGGATTCCTGTATACTAATATTTCAAACACACACAGTCGATGACATTCACACAAAAAAAAGAACAAATAACAAGTTTACTCAGATCGATTTCCCAAAAATAACCATTTCTTAAAAAAAACACATACTTATTTAGGCTGCAGCTCAATATTTGCCTTTTCTGCACTTTTCCAACAGATTCTGCATCGACAGCGTCACTAAAGATTCAGAAAAAAAAACATGCTGTTCCAAAAAAAAAAAATCAATAACCAATTTATCTGTCTCTTTTTCAACAGACACTGCCTGAAGACTGGCGCACAAACATTGGCAGTAGGGGATCCTCGGTCATTGATACACCAAAAAGACTTCAATCAAGGTATAGTATAACAAGTAAAACAAAAATAAAGTATATCATGTTTGCTGTGCGTCAATGTCAAAATTAAATACAAAAAAACAAACACTACTAACAATTAGAGAAAATGGAACAATGATTCCTGTTTAGTCTGCAAGAACCTCTAACCCTAACCCATAACCCAAATCTAGCATCCCAAAAGTGGCGGACACAAAACAGGATAATATCTAAAATATTCCTAACACATACAGAATTAAAAACAGAAAAATCCTGTTTTCTGTGCCCTAAAGTACAACACTAAACCAAGAATCAAATTACAGCAGTGGTGTACACAAAACAGCATAGTAACAAATAATTTGTAGCACTGCACGCTTTCACACACACTGTCAAATCTGCACTATTTTATACACATAAAGGAAAGGAAAAATGCTAATACATTGGTTTCAAAAAGAAGATGTTGTGGTTAAAAAAATCCAAAAATTAAATAACATTTCTCTTTCTCTTTTACAACAGTCACTGCCTGAAGACTGTCGCAGGAAGGTTGGCAGAAGGAGACACTGTGTCATTAATACACAACTAATACTTCAACCAAGGTATAGTAGAACAAGTACAAAAATAGAACAAAAAAAAGAAAGGTTTGCTGTGCGACAATGTGAACATGAAAAACAATTTTAAAAAATAAGCAACTACTAACAATCAGGGGCCACAGAAACCACCATACTTCAACAAATATTGTTCACACATTTGAAGTGTAACAAGGAATCCGGTTTTTGATTCACCCACCTTTAACACTAACCCATAAGTTAAATATATCATCCCAAACGTGGCGTACAGAAAACAGGATGGTATAACAAATGGTAGTAACACATAACAAGTTGAAGAATAAATCCTGTTTTCTGGCCCCGAATCTATAACCTTAAACCCACAAGCGAAACATTAACAGAAAATAGGATACTACTACAAATATTAGTAACACATAGAAAATGGAACAATAAAGCCTGCTTTTTGTACCCCACCCTAAAAGCCTAAAACCAGAACCTAATACTAACAATCGTAAACAGAAAACATAAAAATAATACAAATATTATTAAGACTTACAAAATGTATTCAAATATTCTGTTTTGGGTGCTATGCCTAGAAGCAAAAACTAGAAACTAAATAAATTATCCAAAAAATAGGACAACAAATAGTAGTAACACATACAAATTTAAAAATATAAATACACTTTTCTCTACAATAAGCTATAAGCCTAAACCCACAACCTAAATATATAATGACAACAGTGTGGTACACTAAACAGGACAGTACTAAAACAGAAAACTATGCCCTTACAAAACTAATTAAAATCCGGACCAAAAATAATAATACATTCTTTTTATTTACAGATGGCGGATAATGACAAGAAACAGGAAAAGATAAGACGGCAAACTAGAGATCGACAAAAAACATGGGCAGAGCATCAGACGCAGAAGCAGAAGGAAATTCTACAACAAAAAGAATGCGAAAGACTTGCAAGCAAAAGAATATCAGCTGACAAAATAAAAACTACCCCGAAGAAGGCAACTAAAAAACAAAAGCATTTAGAACCTGTTGCTGAACAATCAGATAACATTTCCAATGATGACTTAGACACTCATATTTATATATGTTCTCACAATTGTCCTTTACTTAAGTCTTTAGCAGTAGAGGTTCATAATTGTGGTAATATGAATATTGTCTGTCAGTTTTGTGGGGCTTATCATTTCAAACAGGAAAGACCCAGAGATGGCGAGTTCGTTAGTTGATGTCAAAAAGGCAAGGTAAGACTTCCAGAAAGACAACAATTCCCACCATATTTACAAAGCATTATGACTGAGCCTGCTTTCCCCAACTACAAAAATTTCGAAACAAACATAAGATCCTATAATAGTGCCATATCCTTTGCCTCTATGGGTGCAACATTAGCTGCTAATGTGCCAGGACATGGTCCTTACTGCTCTAAAGTACAAAGACAAATTTACCATTGTACTTCTCATTTACATCCAGTGGAAGGAGAGCAAAGAAAAGTTGCTCAACTATATGTCCTAGATACAATGGAAGCTGTTGACCAACGTATGCAGCTTCAAGAAAATAAAAAATACTTACCCATTGTTTTTATAGAGCTTGATAAAATTATGGCTAATAACCCCTACACTCAAGCTTATAAAAAATTGGCAGAAGCAGAAAAGGAACAACAACGTCATGCAGAAATACATAAATTGCTTATCCCAAAGGTCAATATGGTGCTTAAAAGAGATCAATATACTGATAAACGCCGTTATAATTTGCCAACAGCAAGTGAGGTGGCAATGGTCTTTTAAAATGATGGAGAATCACCATTTCAGAGAGACATTAGAATATATCCCAGAAATGAGGAGCAACCTTTCATTAATATAAGTATCTTGAGTACTAATTTAGATCCAATGACATATCCAATATTTTTTCCACATGGGGAAGCAGGTTGGCAACCCAAATTAACCCTTCAGAGTTACCCAAATTCAAAAGTACGTGTCAGAAAAAATATTTCCATGCTTGAATTTAAAGTGGCTCAAATTGCCATTTGAAATGGATTCATATCCCATTTTATGTGGTGGAAAACTAACACAACAATGGATCATTGATTCGTACTTGCAAGTTGAGGCAAATAATTTAAATTTCATCAAATGTCAACAAGATAAACTACGTGTAGAACAGTATTGTGGATTGATGGATTATATCACTGAGGTTGCTACAGAGAGATGACAGCTGGCAAAGCCATAATTTTACCGTCTTCTTTCCAGGGATCTTCTCGCAATATGCGAGAAAAGTACAATGATGCCATGACTATTGTAACCAAATTTGGCAAACCTGATTTATTTATTACATTTACATGTAATCCACAATGGCCGAAGATTACACAGAATTTGCTAATTGGCCAAACTGCTTCTGATAGACCAGATTTAGTGGCAAGAGTCTTTAAAATCAAATTAAATTAATTAATACAGGACATAACCATAACTCAGTTTTTTGGCAAATGTCTGGCTTATGTTTATATCATCGAATTTCAAAAAAGAGATATGCCCATATTCTTATAATCCTTCAAGAAATATATAAAATTGGATACTGGTGATAAAGTGGATTCAGTAATATTGCTGAACTACCAGTTCCAGAACTACATGGTAGACTATATGAGATTGTAACTCATTGTATGATTCATGGACCGTGTGGAGATATTAATCCACAATCACCATGTATGGAGAATAAGAAATGTACAAAAGAATTTCCCAAAGATTATAGAGACAAAACTTATGCTAATTGTGATCGCTATCCATTATATAGAAGAAGAGAAGGACAAACTGCCATTATTAGGGGCAAAAAGGTAGACAATAGATATGTGGTCCCATACAATCCACATTTAATCATGAAGTATAATGTACACATTAATGTTGAAGCCTGCACTTCTATAAAATCTATTAAATATGTCTACAAATATATTTACAAAGGCTATGATGCAGCTACTGTAGTAGTCAAAAGTGCAGAAAATAACAAACCCAGTGAGTTAGTACATGATGAACTTGCATCTCATGTAGTTGCTCGCTATGTGAGTGCGCCAGAAGCAATGTGGCGTCTTCTAAAATTTTAAATGCACGATCGCTCACATGCAGTATATCGATTAGCTGTACATTTGCCACAAAGACATTTAGTGTATTTCCATGCTGGAAATAAAACTAATGCTTTGCCGCAAAGTGAGCATCACCACACTACACTAACTGCATGGTTTCAATGAAATACTACAGATTTACAGGCTAGGGAATTGTTATATATTGACATTCCATACCATTATGTTTTTGTTAATGGATTATGGCGACAAAGAAAAAGTTGTGGAAATAAAATTATCCTAAGAATTTACACTGTAAGTCCAAGAGACCTTGAACATTTCTGCTTACGATTACTACTTCTAAATGTTCCTGGTGCACAACGTTTTGAATACTTAAGAACTGTTAATGACATAGCATATGAATCATTTTATTTAGCTGCGCGACATAGAAACTTCCTAGCTGATGATACCGAATGGGAAAGATGTCTAGAAGAAGCAGCACTATGTCAAATACCACGGCAGATGACATATGGCGGTTCGCTGGGTTCGCCGGTTCGTGAACATTTGCGGCGGTTCACGTTTGCGGTTCGCAAACCGAAAATTTTATGTTTGCGACATCACCAATGATATACTCTGATATGATATACTCTAATACGATATACTCTAATATGATATACTGTGATATGATATACTCTGATATGATATACTGTGATATACTCTGATATATTCTCTGATATGATATACTCTGATATACTCTGATATTCTCTGATATGATATACTGTGATATGATATACTCTAATATGATATACTCTAATAAGATATACTCTGATATGATATACTATGATATACTCTGATATGATATACTCTGATATGATATACTCTGATATACTGTGATATGATATACTCTGATATACTCTGATATGATATACTGTGATATGATATACTCTGATATGATATACTCTGATATGATATACTCTGATATACTGTGATATGATATACTCTGATATGATATACTCTGATATACTCTGATATGATATACTGTGATATGATATACTGTGATATGATATACTCTGATATAATATACTGTGATATGATATACTCTGATATGATATACTGTGATATGATATACTGTGATATGATATACTCTGATATGATATACTGTGATATGATATACTCTGATATGATATACTCTGATATACTGTGATATGATATACTGTGATATGATATACTGTGATATGATATACTCTGATATGATATACTGTGATATGATATACTCTGATATGATATACTGTGATATGATATACACTGATATACTCTGATATGATATACACTGATATACTCTGATATGATATACTGTGATTTTATATACTCTGATATGATATACTCTGATATGATATTCTCTGATATGATATACTGTGATATGATATACTCTGATATGATATACTGTGATATGATATACTCTGATATGATATACTCTGATATGATATACTCTGATATACTGTGATATGATATACTCTGATATGATATACTCTGATATACTCTGATATGATATACTGTGATATGATATACTGTGATATGATATACTCTGATATAATATACTGGGATATGATATACTCTGATATGATATACTGTGATATGATATACTGTGATATGATATACTCTGATATGATATACTGTGATATGATATACTCTGATATGATATACTCTGATATACTGTGATATGATATACTGTGATATGATATACTGTGATATGATATACTCTGATATGATATACTGTGATATGATATACTCTGATATGATATACTGTGATATGATATACACTGATATACTCTGATATGATATACACTGATATACTCTGATATGATATACTGTGATTTTATATACTCTGATATGATATACTCTGATATGATATTCTCTGATATGATATACTGTGATATGATATACTCTGATATGATATACTGTGATATGATATACACTGATATACTCTGATATGATATACACTGATATACTCTGATATGATATACTGTGATATGATATACTCTGATATGATATACTCTGATATGATATTCTCTGATATGATATACTGTGATATGATATACTCTGATATGATATACTCTGATATACTGTGATATGATATACTCTGATATGATATACTATGATATACAGTGATATGATATACTGTGATATGATATAATGCGATATGATAGACTCTGATATGATATACTCTGACATGATATACTCTGATATGATATACTCTGATATACTCTGATATTATATACTCTGATATACTCTGATATGATATACTCTGATATGATATACTGTGATATGATATACTCTGATATGATATACTGTGATATGATATACTGTGATATGATATACTCTGATATGATAAACTCTGATATTATATACTCTGATAAACTCTGATATACTGTGATATGTTATACTGTGATATGATATACTATGATATACTGTGATATGATATACTGTGATATGATATACTCTGATATGATAAACTCTGATATGATATACTCTGATATACTGTGATATGATATACTGTGATATGATATACTCTGATATGATAAACTCTGATATGATATAGTCTAATAAACTCTGATATACTGTGATATGATATACTGTGATATGATATACTCTGATATGATATACTCTGATATGATATACTATGATATACTGTGATATGATATACTGTGATATGATATACTGTGATATGATATACTCTGATATGACATACTCTGATATGATATACTCTGATATTCTCTGATATGATATACTCTGATATTCTCTGATATGATATACTCTGATATACTATGATATACTGTGATATGATATACTCTGATATGATATACTCTGATATACTCTGATATAATATACTCTGATATACTCTGATATGATATACTCTGATATACTCTGATATAATATACTTTGAAATAATATTCTCTGATATGATATACTGTGATATGATATACTGTGATATGATATAATGTGATATGATAGACTCTGATATGATATACTCTGACATGATATACTCTGATATGATATACTCTGATATGATATACTATGACATGATATACTCTGATATGATATACTCTGATATGATATACTATGACAAGATATACTCTGATATACTATGATATACTATGATATGATATACTGTGATATGATATACTCTGATATGATATACTCTGATATGATATACTCTGATAAACTCTGATATACTGTGATGTGATATACTCTGATATGATATACTATGATATACTGTGATATGATATACTGTGATATGATATACTGTGATATGATATACTGTGATATGATATACTCTGATATTCTCTGATATGATATTCTGTGATATGATATACTCTCATATACTCTGATATAATATACTCTGATATACTCTGATATAATATACTTTGATATAATATTCTCTGATATGATATACTGTGATATGATATTCTCTGATATGATATACTCTGATATGATATACTGTGATATGATATACTCTGATATGATATACTGTGATATGATATACTCTGATATACTGTGATATGATATACTGTGATATAATATACTGTGATATGATATACTCTGATATACTGTGATATGATATACTCTGATACGATATACTCTGATAGACTGTGATATGATATACTGTGATATGATATACTCTGATATGATATACTGTGATATGATATACTCTGAAATAATATACTCTGATATACTGTGATATGATATACTGTGATATGATATACTGTGATATGATATACTCTGATATGATATACTGTGATATGATATACTCTGATATGATATACTGTGATATGATATACACTGATATACTCTGATATGATATACACTGATATACTCTGATATGATATACTGTGATATGATATACTCTGATATGATATACTCTGATATGATATTCTCTGATATGATATACTGTGATATGATATACTCTGATATGATATACTGTGATATGATATACACTGATATACTCTGATATGATATACTGTGATATGATATACTGTGATATGATATACTCTGATATGATATACTCTGATATACTGTGATATGATATACTCTGATATGATATACTATGATATACAGTGATATGATATACTGTGATATGATATAATGCGATATGATAGACTCTGATATGATATACTCTGACATGATATACTCTGATATGATATACTCTGATATACTCTGATATTATATACTCTGATATACTCTGATATGATATACTCTGATATGATATACTGTGATATGATATACTCTGATATGATATACTCTGATATGATATACTCTGATATACTGTGATATGAATCACCTATGAATACACTATATACCTGATATGATATACTGTGATATGATATACTGTGATATGATATACTCTGATATGATATACTGTGATATGTTATACTCTGATATACTCTGATGATATACTCTGATATGATATACTGATATACTCTGATATGATATACTCTGATATGATATACTCTGATATACTCTGATATGATATATCCTGTTTATGATATACTCTGATATACTCTGATATTATATACTCTGATATGATATACTCTGATATGATATGTGTAGCGGGAACCCATCACTGTTTTAAAACTGTTTTATGATTATTATGGTTAAATATGATCCTACAATATGTTATGCTGGTTTATGCTCTGCAGAATATTAGCCAGACTTTTGCAGACCTAGGCAATAGATAATCCTATTACAGAGATTCAAGAGATAAGAAAGTTGTAAAGGATCCCTTGCATTTTCCAAAGTGTTTTCATTCTCTGATAAGAAGAAAGAAGAATGATCTAATCAATGTCTGATTGTATCCAAGTTGCCAGGAGGTGTGACTCAACCTATTGTCCTATATGTGTATTGTTGTGGGGGATATGTGCAACGTCTGTGTGTTATGTGTAAAAAACATACTTTTACTAACTTTTGAACCCCCTGGTCTGATTCATGCCATTTTTGTCTATGTCTGTTCCCCTGGGTGAGAGATATTGAATGGTGCGGGGACCTAAAGGTGTACCCCCCTGTATATTGGTGGTACATCCAGAATGTGGTTAAAATTGTGACTGTTTTAATTGTGTTACCTGTTATCTGAGGGGAGGAGACGTGGGTGGTTGAACCATGTAGATAATTGGTGTTGTGATAAATTATGTGGGTGTAGCCCTTCAGAGGGCACCCATTGCATAAAAGGAGATTCCCTGTCATTAAAATATAGTTCTACTTGACCCTTCAAAACCGTAGCCTTGTCTCGTTATTGAGGGATTTCTATCATACTGGGGATTGCTATGCTTTTGCATACTCCCTTGAGCTGTAACTACTGAACGCTTGTTCCTGTCGTAATATCCTTGGAGTCTGTGGTGGTATTTGGTGTCCGGTTGCAGTGCTTGTAGGCCTCGACGCAAGCTAGGACGCATCCATCAACGGAGGTACCCGGTCGGGATGCCAGTAGATCCGTTACATTGGCTGGCAGTGGTGGGATGGCTTCTAGTAAGAGGAAAAGCAGCACGGAGACACCGGTAACGTTTGAGTTACAAAATTGAGGGCAACGCTAGTATCAATACAGCGCCCTTGGCTTACAGCAGGATGGAACCGGTCTAGTTTTCAGACAGCGTTCCATCATGAGGAGGATATGTTGATATACTCTGTATGATATACTCTGATATACTCTGATATGATATACTCTGATATGATATACTCTGATATAATCTGATATGATATATGTGATATGATATACTCTTGATATGATATACTGTGATATGATATACTCTGATATGATATACTCTGATATGATGATATACTGTGATATGATATACTCTGATATGATATATTCTGATATACTCTGATATGATATAGTCTGATATGATATACTCTGATATGCACTGATATGATATACTCTGATATGATATACTGTGATATGATATATTCTGATATGATATACTCTGATATGATATACTCTGATATGATATACTGTGATATGATATACTCTGATATAATCTGATATGATATACTCTGATATACTCTCGATATGATATACTCTGTTATGATATACTCTGATATGATATACTGTGATATGATATATTCTGATATGATATACTCTGATATACTGTGATATGATATACCCTGATATGATATACTCTGATATGATATACTCTGATATACATATACTGTGATATGATATACCCTGATATGATATACCCTGATATGATAATACTCTGATATGATATACCCTGATATGATATACTCTGATATGATATACTCTGATATGATATACTCTGATATGATATACTGTGATATGATATACTCTGATATGATATACTCTGACATGATATACTCTGATATGATATACTGTGATATGATATACTCTGATATGATATACTCTGATATGATATACTGTGATATGATATACTCTGATATGATATACTCTGATATACTCTGATATGATATACTATGATATGATATACTCTGATATACTCTGATATGATATACTCTGATATACTCTGATATGATATACTCTGATATGATATACTCTGATATACTCTGATATGATATACTCTTGATATGATATACTCTGATATGATATACTCTGATATGATATACTGTGATATGATATACTCTGATATGATATACTCTGATATGATATACTCTGATATGATGATATACTCTGATATGATATACTCTGATATGATATTACTCTGATATGTATACTGTGATATGATATACTCTGATATGTATACTCTGATATGATATACTGTGATATGATATACTCTGATATGATATACTCTGATATGATATACTGTGATATGATATACTCTGATTTGATATACTCTGATATGATATACCTCTGATATGATATACTCTGATATGATATACTGTGATATGAATATACTTGATATGACTATACTGTGATATGATATACTCTGATATGATATACTCTGATATGATGATATACTCTGATATGATATACTCTGATATGATATACTGTGATATGATATACTCTGATATGATATATTACTGATATACTCTGATATGATATACTCTGATATGATATACTCTGATATGCACTGATATGATATACTCTGATATGATATACTGTGATATGATATATTCTGATATGATATACTCTGATATGATATACTCTGATATGATATACTGTGATATGATATACTCTGATATACTCTGATATGATATACTCTGATATACTCTGATATGATATACTCTGATATGATATACTGTGATATACTGTGATATGATATACTGTGATATGATATACTCTGATATGATATACTCTGATATACTCTGATATGCACTGATATGATATACTCTGATATGAATACTCTGATATGATATACTCTGATATACTCTGATATGATATGCTCTGATATGATATACTCTGATATGATATACTCTGATATGATATACTCTGATATGATATACTCTGATATGATATACTCTGATATGATATACTCTGATATGATATAGTCTGATATACTCTGATATGATATACTCTGATATGATATACTCTGATATACTCTGTTATGATATACTCTGATATGATATATTCTGATATGATATAGTCTGATATGATATACTCTGATATAATGATATGCTCTGATATGCTATACACTGATATGATATATACACTGATATGATAACTCTGATATACTCTGATATGATATACTCTGATATACTCTGATATGATATACTCTGATATAATGATATGCACTGATATGCTATACACTGATATGATATATACACTGATATGATATACTCTGATATACTCTGATATGATATACTCTGATATACTCTGATATGATATACTCTGATATAATGATATACTCTGATATGATATACTCTGATATACTCTGATATGATATACTGTGATATGATATACTCTGATTAGCGATGTCCGAACAGTTCGCCGGAGGAGAACTATTCGCGGTGATTTTCGCATGTTCGCATTCGCAACGAACCGAGAACATATGCGCTTTTCGGTCCCGCCCCCTATTCTTTATTATTGAGGAAACTTTGACCCTGCACCATACAGTCAGCAGACACATTCCAGCAAATCAGCAGCAATACACTCCTTCCAGGAGCCTTCCATCTGGAACTGACAGCCTCCATTTTAGAATCATTCTGTAGCTGCATTCGTTGAGATAGGACATATATTCTACCTGCTGTTGATTTAATAGGGAAATAGATAGCCAGGCTGTGTATTTAGGTTTCACTACACATGTGAAGGAATCATTTGATATCTGCTGCAAGGACAGCAACCAAAAAGCCCTTTTTAGGGCTAGAACATCATTTATTTTATTTTATTATTTTTTTCTGCTGATTTAATAGGGAAATAGATAGCCAGGCTGTGTATTTAGCTTTCACTACACACCTGAAGGACTCCTTTGATATCTGCTGCAAGGAAAGCAACCAAAAAAGCCCTTTTTATTTTATTTAATTATTTTTTTCTGTGTAATCTAATTGCATATGCCTGACTGCTAGCGTGTGTGTGAAGCCTATTCCATCTAGTCTGCCAACTTTTGCCAGTGCACAGTGACACTCATATCTAGTGCAACCGTAGTGTGCAGTGAAATAAAAGAACCCTTTTTTTACTGTAATCGATTGAATATCAGTTGCCTGCCTACAGGTGTGTGTGTGAGGCCTATTGCCATCTACTCTGCCAACTTTTGCCAGTGCACAGTGACACTCATATCTAGAGCAACCGTAGTGTGCAGTGAAATCAAACAACCCTTTTTTTACTTTAATCGATTGAATATCAGTTGCCTGCCTACAGGCGTGTGTGTGAGGCCTATTGCATCTAGTCTGCCAACTTTTGCCAGTGCACAGTGACACTCATATCTAGTGCAACCGTAGTGTGCAGTGAAATAAAACAACCCTTTTTTTACTGTAATCGATTGAATATCAGTTGCCTGAATACAGGCGTGTGTGTGAGGCCTATTGCATCTAGTCTGCCAAACTTTTGCCAGTGCACAGTGACACTCATATCTGGTGTCACAGTAGCTTGCACGCATAATACCACTAATCGTAAAAAAAATGACAGGCAGAGGCAGGCCACCCCGCAGGGGCCGTCGTGGTCGTGGTGCTGTGATTCCCTTTGGCCCTAGAATAATGCCCAGTTTTCAGAGGCAACGTACCCTGAACTTGAAATGTTCTAAAGACATGGTTGATGGCTAACACAGGACACCCAATCTTCTACAGCTTCCGCTCGGAACCTAGACGCACCATCCTCCTCCAGCTCAGCTTCGGGCACCTCTCCAGTTACCACTCGCCCGCCTGTATGCTATTTGTAGCTATTGGGACACCGCAGTGGAAGGTACCCGGCCGAAATTTCTTTGCACAAAAGGCAATCCCCAACCTGTACTCGATTGTGCAAAAGGAAGTAATGCATCTCTGGCACACAGTGTTGGGGCAAGGGTCCATCTGACCACTGATACCTGGTCAGGGCAGGTATATCACCTACACTGCGCATTGGGGTAAACCTCGGTGACGGCTGCCAAGCATGGAATACGTGGCTCTGCAGAGGAGTTGATGACACCACCACGACTTGCAGGCATGCCTGCTGCCACCTCCTCTACTCCTCCTACTCCCTCCTCTTCCATAACCTCCTCGGCTGAGTCCTCTTCTGCTGCTATGTCTTGCTCCACATCAACGGCACCCCCCCCCAGCTCCACAGGTACTATTCCACATCCCGGATACGGCAGTGTCACGCCGTCTTGGGGTTGACTTCCCTGAAAGCAGAGAGTCACACCGGACCCAGCACTCCTGTCCGCCTCTGAACGCACAGGTGGATCAGTGGCTGACTCCGCATTAAACTGGAGATCGGCAAAGTGGTTTGTGACAACAGAAGAAATTTGTTGGCGGCATTGAATTTGGGCAAGTTTACGCATGTGCCGTGCATGGCCCATGTGTGTAATCTGATTGTACAACGCTTTGTGCATAAGCACCCAGGCTTACAGGACGTCCTGAATAGGGCCAGGAAGGTGTGTGCCCATTTCAGGCGTTCCTACACGGCCATGGACGCACTTTACAGATATCCAGCGGCGAAACAACATGCCAGCGAGGCGCTTGATTTTAGACAGCCCCAACACGTTGGAATTCAACACTCCTAATGTTCGACCACCTGCTCCAACAAGAAAAGGCCGATAACGAGTTTTTTTGCCACGTTACTGGACGCTCATGCGCAATGCCTGTAGGCTTATGCGTCCTTTTGAGGAGGGTGACAAACCTGGTCAGTCGCACCCAGGGCACCATCAGCGACATCATACCATTTGTTTTCTTCCTGGAGCGTGCCCTGCGAAAAGTGCTGGATCAGGCCGTAGATGAGCGTGAAGAGAAGAGGAAGGAGTTGTGGTCACCGCCAGAAACAGCCTTATCAGCATCGCTTGCTGGACCTGCGGCAACGCTGGAAGAGGATTGTGTGGAAGAGGAGTCAGTGGAGGAATGTGGCTTTGAGGAGGAGGAAGACCAACCACAACAGGCATCCCAGGGTGCTCGTTGTCACCTATCTGGTACCTCGTGGTGTTGCACTACCAAAATAAATTAAAAAGTATGCTTTACACAGCGTTTAAGGGTGATGTCACAGCACAAAGGAAATCTATCAGGGAAGAGGTGAAGGGAATCCTCCTCCTCCCACGACCACGCCGGCAAGGAGAGAGGACGGTTTACAGACGTGTTGTTGATGGAGGACATGCGGACCTTTTTCAGTCCTATGCATCGCCACAGCCCTTCGGGGTCCACCCTCAGAGAACGACTCGACCGTCAGGTAACAGACTACCTCGCCATAACTACAGATATCGACACTATGAGGAGCGATGAACCCCTTGACTACTGGGTGTGCACGCTTGCCCTGTGGCCTGAGCTATCCCAATTTGCCATAGAACTTCTGTCCTGCCCCGCTTCAAGTGTCCTGTCAGAAAGGACCTTCAGTGCAGCAGGAGGTTTTGTCACCGAGAAGAGAAGTCGCCTAGGCATAAAAGTCTAGATTACCTCACCTTTATTAAGATGAATGAGGGATGGATCCCGAAGGGACTGACACTGGGCGATACATACGATTAAAAAAGGCCTGATGAGATGAGCTGCCTTGAGCTAATAATGGTCCACAAACTAACATATATTTTTCTGGTCGCTGCAACAATACCTAATTTTTGCATTTAAATTATTTTATTTTAGAAGACGTACAGCATGTAATGAAAAATAAAGCATTTTTGAACAGTCTTGCATAACAGTTGTGCAAAAATACATATTTACAATAGAGACATTTTGTGAAAGTTAGCTGGCTAGTCCTTCTTATTTTTACTTTTTAGGTTAATAATTTTTCTTATGTTTTACTGTGATTGCAATTTAAGAGATACCTAAAACATGGTAAAACAGACAATAGTAAAGAGTATATCTGCAGGAAACACCAAAGTCCTATTAGCTATCATCCCTCCAGCAGTATAAGCTTATTATTTACAATATCTAACCTGGGCAATCACCCTTGGGTTACCCTAGGGCAGGCTTCAGTGAGCGACCCACTCCTTTCCTGGGATGATTTTGCCGCCGGTTGCTTCTGAAGGGTCTCCAGGGCTCCCCCACTCCGGTCCTTCCCCCAGTGTCGCTTCAACCAGTAACAAATGTTTTATATTTGTAAAGCGACCCAATGATCCCCCTTGATAGAGGTTTATCTTTACAAATTTTGGAGAACCAATTTAAGACCGGTGTCCCCTGTTTCTGGCGTCAGGGAGTGTGTGAAATGCCTCCAGCCTACAGTAATTGTAATGTTCTGACAGCGGTAGCTCTGCTTGTCCCCTCAGTTCCTCATAGGTGAGCATCTGGCCCTTTACTAACCAGTCTCCCAGTCTATCTAGTTTCCTTGACCTCCACCAGGTGTTGTGATGTTGTGCTCATGTGTTTCGGGGCCTGAGGGTGGTCAAGAATTGGGGTCATTTAGGTGGATCCAGGGGAACAAATCTGTGTGTTTCTTGGCCCATTTCAGTTTTTAAGGCTCTGAGGAATTCTGATAGCCAAGCCACCTTGTCTCAGGTTAAGGGCCTTAAAGTGTGGTTCTCTAAATACACACAGGCCGGTTGATGGACATATAGAATGTGCTATTGGGAGGAAGTAGGTGACGGAACAGGTATTAAACTGATAGGAATAAATAGTTACAACTTAATACACCTCTCCATATTGGTGGCACGTAGAGATTTCACGCGCAGGTGCCCCAAATTCGAAGTGGGAGTCTCGCGACCAAGCTTCTTTTTCCATCTCCTTGTTCCAAAAATCCATGCCATATACACGTCCCCTAATAGTGGACGTAACAGGGATTAAACAGATAGGAATAGTACTACTTAACAGTACACACCTTATAATAACGCAGACAGAGGCAACGCGTATAATCTTACATTGCTGTGCAGTGGAAGCCCCCAGACTCTGACCTGTGTATAATATTCCATGCTGATGCAGTGGAAGCCCCCAGACTCTGACCTGTGTATAATATTCCATGCTGTGCAGTGGAAGCCCCCAGACTCTGACCTGTGTATAATATTCCATGCTGTGCAGTGGAAGCCCCCAGACTCTGACCTGTGTATAATCTTCCATGCTGTGCAGTGGAAGCCCCCAGACTCTGACCTGTGTATAATCTTCCAATGCTGTGCAGTGGAAGCCCCCAGACTCTGACCTGTGGTATAATCTTCCATGCTGTGCAGTGGAAGCCCCCAGACTCTGACCTGTGTATAATACTTCCATGCTGGGCAGTGGAAGCCCCCAGACTCTGACCTGTGTATAATATTCCATGCTGGGCAGTGGAAGCCCCCAGACTCTGACCTGTGTATAATATTCCATGCTGTGCAGTGGAAGCCCCCAGACTCTGACCTGTGTATAATATTCCATGCTGGGCAGTGGAAGTCCCCAGACTCTGACCTGTGTATAATCTTCCATGCTGGCAGTGGAAGCCCCCAGACTCTGACCTGTGTATAATCTTCCATGCTGGGCAGTGGAAGCCCCAGACTCTGACCTGTGTATAATCTTCCATGCTGGGCAGTGGAAGCCCCCAGACTCTGACCTGTGTATAATCTTCCATGCTGGGCAGTGGAAGCCCCCAGACTCTGACTGTGTATAATCTTCCATGCTGTGCAGTGGAAGCCCCCCAGACTCTGACCTGTGTATAATCTTCCATGCTGGGCAGTGGAAGCCCCCCAGACTCTGACCTGTGTATAATATTCCATGCTGGGCAGAGGAAGCCCCCAGACTCTGACCTGTGTATAATCTTCCATGCTGGGCAGTGGAGCCCCCAGACTCTGACCTGTGTTATAATCTCTCCATGTGGGCAGTGGAAGCCCCCAGACTCTGACCTGTGTATAATCTTCCATGCTGGGCAGTGGAATCCCCCAGGACTTGACATGTGTATAATCTTCCATGCTGGGCAGTGGAAGCCCCAGACTCTGACCTGTGTATAATCTTCTATGCTGGGCAGTGGAAGCCCCCAGACTCTGACCCTGTGCTTAATCTTCCATGCTGGACAGTGGAAGCCCCCAGACTCTGACCTGTGTATAATCTTCCATGCTGTGCAGTGGAAGCCCCCAGACTCTGACCTGTGTATAATCTTCCTTGCTGGGCAGTGGAAGCCCCCAGTCTTGGGAGTCTGAAGAAGAGGAGTCAGAGAAGGAAGGTGGCTTTGAGGAGGTGGAAGACCAAACACAGCAGGCATCCCCGGGGGCTTGTTGTCACCTTTCGGGGACCCTCTGGTGGCTGGGTGAGGAAGAGACACTTCAATGACATCAGTGAGGACAAGGAACAGGACATGGCTAGCTTGGTATCCAACCTTGTGCAAATGGGGAGTTTGCGGTTGTTTTGCAGTGCGTTTTAACGGGGAGTTTGGTCTGTCACTGATGAAGGGGTGTAACCCTTACACTACCTGATCGATACTACATCACACCTGATGTTTTAAAGCTCGTTATTCAAACAATTTAGGAATGTTAGGTAATTTATGCCCTTTATGGATTAAAACCAGACTCTGCATCAAACTATGTAGTTTTCCGTGGGAGTTTTGCCATGGATCCCCCTCCGGCATGCCACAGTCCAGGTGTTAGTCCCCTTGAAACAACTTCCAATCACTATTGTGGCCAGAAAGAGTCCCGGTGGGTTTTGAAATTCGCCTGCCCATTGAAGTCTATGGCGGTTTGCAAATGTTCGTCCGATATGATATACTCTGATATGATATACTGTGATATACTCTGATATGATATACTCTGATATACTCTGATATGATACTCTGATATGATATACTGATATACTCGGATATGATATACTTTAATATACTGTGATATGATATACTGTGATATGATATACTGTGATATAATATACTGTGATATGATATACTGTGATATGATATACTCTGATATACTCTGATATGATATACTCTGATATACTATGATATGATATACTCTGATATGATATACTCTGATATGCTCTGATATGATATATTCTGATATACTCTGATATGATATACTCTGATATGATATACTCTGATATGATATACTCTGATAGGATATACTCTGATAGGATATACTCTGATAGGATATACTCTGATATGATATACTCTGATATGATATACTCTGATATGATATACTCTAATATGATATGCTCTGATATACTCTGATATGATATACTCTGATATGATATACTCTGATATGATATACTGAGATATGATATACTCTGATATGATATACTCTGATATGATATATTCTGATATACTCTGATTATGATATACTGTGATTTGATATATTCTGATATACTGTGATTTGATATACTCTGATATCTGTGATATGATATACTTGATATGATATACTCTGATATACTATTATGATATACTCTGATATGATATACTCTGATAGGATATACTCTGATATGATATACTCTGATATAATGATATACTCTGATATGGTATACTCTGATATGATATACTCTGATATATAACTCTGATATGATATGCTCTGATATACTCTGATATGATATACTCTGATATGATATACTCTGATATGATATACTGAGATATGATATACTCTGATATGATATACTCTGATATGATATATTCTGATATACTCTGATATGATATACTCTGATATACTCTGATATGATATACTCTGATTATGATATACTGTGATTTGATATACTCTGATATACTGTGATATGATACTCTGATATGATATACTCTGATATACTATGATATGATATACTCTGATATGATATACTCTGATATGATATACTCTGATAGGATATACTTGATATGATATACTCTGATAGGATATACTCTGATATACTCTGATATGATATACTCTGATATGATATACTGAGATATGATATACTCTGATATGATATACTCTGATATGATATACTCTGATATGATATACTGTGATATGATATACTGTGATATGATATACTCTGATATGATATATTCTGATATACTCTGATATAATATATCTGATATACTCTGATATGATATACTGTGATATGATATATTCTGATATACTCTGATATAATATACTCTGATTTACTCTGATATGATATACTGTGATATGATATACTTTGATATGATATACTCTGATATGATATATACTGAATATCTGATATAATTTATTCTGATTTACTCTGATATGATATACTGTGATTATGATATATATGATATACTCTGATATGATATACTCTGATATACACTGATATGATATACTCTGATATGATATACTGAGATATGATATACTTGATATGATATACTCTGATATGATATACTGAGATATGATTATACACTGATATGATATACTGAGATATGATATACTCTGATATACTCTGATATGATATACTCTGATATGATTATACTGAGATATGATATACTCTGATATGATATACTCTGATATGATATACTCTGATATGATATACTGTGATATGATATACTGAGATATGATATATTCTGATATACTCTGATTATAATATACTCTGATATTACTCTGATATGATTACTGTGATATGATATACTGAGATATGATATATTCTGATATACTCTATTATATACTCTGATTTACTCTGATATGATATACTCTGATATACTGTGATATGATATACTCTGATATGATACTCTTATATACTATGTGATATGATATACTGTGATATGATATTTCTGATATACTCTGATATGATATACTCTGATATGATATACTCTGATATGATATACTCTGATATGATATACTCTGATATGATATACTCTGATATGATATACTCTGATATGATATACTGATATGATATACTCTGATATGATATACTCTGATATGATATACTCTGATATGATATACTCTGATATGATATACTCTGATATGATATACTCTGATATGATATACTCTGATGTACTTTGATATGATATACTCTGATATGATATATTCTGATATACTCTGATATGATATACTCTGATATACTCTGATATGATATACTCTGATATGATATACTCTGATATTGATATACTCTGATATGATTATATTCTGATATGATATACTCTGATATACTGTGATATGATATACCTCTGATATACTCCTGATATTCTCTGATATGATATACTGTGATATACTCGGATACTGATATACTGTGATATGATATACTCTGATATGATATACTCTGATATATTGATATACTCTGATATGATATACTCTGATAGTGATATACTCTGATATGATATACTCTGATATGATATACTCTGATAGGTATACTTGATATGATATACTCTGATATGATATACTCTGACTATGATATACTCTGATATACTATGATATGATATACTGTGATATGATATATTCGGACTATACGCTCTGATATGATATACTCTGATATAATGATATACTTCTGATACTGATATACTGCTGATATGATATATTCTGACTATGATATACTCTGATATACTGTGATATGATATACTCTGATATACTCTGATATGATATACTCTGATATGATATACTCTGATATGATATACTCTGATATACTCAGATATGATATACTGTGATATGATGTACTCTGATATGATATACTCTGATATGATATACTGTGATATACTGTGATATAATATACTCTGATATGATATACTGTGATATGATATACTCTGATATGATATACTCTGATATACTCTGATATTCTCTGATATGATATACTGTGATATGATATACTCTGATATACTCTGATATACTCTGATATACTCGGATATGATATACTGTGATATTATATACTCTGATATACTCTGATATGATATACTCTGATATGATATACTGTGATATACTGTGATATGATATACTGTGATATGATATACTCTGATATGATATATTCTGATATGATATACTCTGATATACTGTGATATGATATACTCTGATATGATATACTCTGATATTCTCTGATATGATATACTGTGATATTATATACTCTGATATACTCGGATATGATATACTCTGATATGATATACTCTGATATTCTCTGATATGATATACTCTGATATGATATACTCTGATATACTCTGATATACTCGTATATGATATACTCTGATATGATATACTCTGATATTCTCTGATATGATATAATCTGATATGATATACTCTGATATACTCTGATATGATATAATTGATATGATATACTGAGATATGATATCTCTGATATGATTACTCTGATATGATATAATCTGATATGATATACTGAGATATGATATACTCTGATATGATATACTCTGACATGATATAATCTGATATGATATACTGAGATATGATATACTCTGATATGATATTCTCTGATATGATATACTCTGATATGATATACTCTGATATACTCGTATATGATATACTCTGATATGATATACTCTGATATACTCTGACATGATATAATCTGATATGATATACTGTGATATGATATACTGTGATATGATATACTGAGATATGATATACTCTGATATGATATACTCTGATATGATATACTCTGATATGATATACTGAGATATGATATACTCTGATATGATATACTCTGATATGCTCTGATATGATATATTCTGATATACTCTGATATGATATACTCTGATATACTATGATATGATATACTGTGATATGATATATTCTGATATACTCTGATATAATATACTCTGATTTACTCTGATATAATATACTCTGATATGATATCTCTGATATACTATGATATGATATACTCTGATATGATATACCCTGATGATATATGACTCTGATATGATATACTCTGATATACTCTGATATGATATACTCTGATATAATATACTCTGATATGATATACTCTGATATGATATACTCTGATATGATATACTCTGATATGATATACTCTGATATAATATACTCTGATATGATATACTCTGATAGGTTATACTCTGATATGATATACTCTGATATGATATACTCTGATATACTCTGATATGATATACTCTGATATAAGGATATACTCTGATTTGATATACTCTGATATGATATACTCTGATATGATATACTCTGATATGATATACTCTGATATACTCTGATATGATATACTCTGATATACTCTGATATGATATACTCTGATATACTCTGATATGATATACTGTGATATGATATACTCTGATATGATGTACTCTAATATGATATACTCTGATATGATATACTCTGATATGATATACAGTTATATGATATACTCTGATATACTCTCATATGATATGCTCTGATATGATATACTCTGATATTATATACTCTGATATACTGTGATATGATATACTCTGATATACTGTGATATGATATACTCTGATATACTCTGATATGATATACTCTGATATGATATACTCTGATATACTGTGATATGATATACTCTGATATGATATACTCTGATATGATATACTCTGATATACTGTGATATGATATACTGTGATATGATATACTCTGATATGATATACTCTGATATGATATACTCTGATATAATGATATACTCTGATATGATATACTCTGATATACTCTGATATGATATACTCTGATATGATATACTCTGATAGGATATACTCTGATATGATATACTCTGATATGATATACTCTGATAGGATATACTCTGATATGATATACTCTGATATGATATACTCTGATATACTATGATATGATATACTGTGATATGATATATTCTGATATACTCTGATATGATATACTCTGATATAATGATATACTCTGATATGATATACTCTGATATGATATACTCTGATATGATATACTCTGATATACTGTGATATGATATACTCTGAAATATTCTAATATACTCTGATATACTCTGATATGATATACTGTGATATGATATACTCTGATATACTCAGATATGATATACTGTGATATGATGTACTCTGATATGATATACTCTGATATGATATACTGTGATATACTGTGATATAATATACTCTGATATGATATACTGTGATATGATACTCTGATATGATATACTCTGATATACTCTGATATTCTCTGATATGATATACTGTGATATGATATACTCTGATATACTCTGATATACTCTGATATACTCGGATATGATATACTGTGATATTATATACTCTGATATGATATACTCTGATATGATATACTCTGATATACTCTGATATGATATACTGTGATATGATATACTCTGATATGATATATTCTGATATGATATACTCTGATATACTGTGATATGATATACTCTGATATTATATACTCTGATATACTCGGATATGATATACTCTGATATGATATACTCTGATATTCTCTGATATGATATACTGTGATATTATATACTCTGATATCTCGGATATGATATACTCTGATATGATATACTCTGATATTCTCTGATATGATATACTCTGATATGATATACTCTGATATACTCGTATATGATATTACTCTGATATGATATACTCTGATATACTCTGATATGATATAATCTGATATGATATACTCTGATATACTGTGATATGATATACTGTGATATGATATACTGTGATATGATATACCCTGATATGATATACTCTGATATGATATACTGTGATATGATGTACTCTGATATGATATACTGTGATATGATGTACTCTGATATGATATACTGTGATATGATATACTCTGATATGATATACTGTGATATGATATACTCTGATATGATATACTGTGATATGATATACTCTGATATGATATACTGTGATATGATATACTCTAATATGATATACTGTGATATGATATACTCTGATATGATATACTGTGATATGATATACTCTGATATGATATACTGTGATATGATATACTCTGATATGATATACTGTGATATGATATACTCTGATATGATATACTGTGATATGATATACTGTGATATGATATACCCTGATATGATATACTCTGATATGATATACTCTGATATGATATACTCTGATATGATATACTGTGATATGATATACTCTGATATGATATACTGTGATATGATATACTGTGATATGATATACTGTGATATGATATACCCTGATATGATATACTCTGATATGATATACTCTGATATGATATACTCTGATATGATATACTGTGATATGATATACTGTGATATGATATACTGTGATATGATATACCCTGATATGATATACTCTGACATGATATACTCTGATATGATATACTCTGATATACTCTGATATGATATACTCTGATATGATATACTCTGATATACTCTGATATGATATACTCTGATATGATATACTCTGATATGATATACTCTGATATGATATACCCTGATATGATATACTGTGATATTATATACTCTGATATGATATACTGTGATATGATATACTCTGATATACTCTGATATGATATACTCTGATATGATATACTCTGATATACTCTGATATGATATACTCTGATATGATATACTCTGATATACTCTGATATGATATACTCTGATATGATATACTCTGATATACTCTGATATTATATACTCTGATATGATATACTCTGATATGATATGTGTAGCGGAACCCATCACTGTTTTAAACTGTTTTATGATTATTATGGTTAAAATATGATCCTACAATATGTATGCTGGTTTATGCTCTGCAGAATATTAGCCAGACTTTTGCAGACCTAGGCTAATAGATAATCCTATTACAGAGATTCAAGAGATAAGAAAGTTGTAAAGGATCCTTGCATTTTCCAAAGTGTTTTCATTCTCTGATAAGAAGAAAGAAGAATGATCTAATCAATGTCTGATTGTATCCAAGTTGCCAGGGAGGTGTGACTCACCTATTGTCCTATATGTGTATTGTGTGGGGGATATGTGCAACGTCTGTGTGTTATGTGTAAAAACATACTTTTACTAACTTTTGAACCCCTGGTCTGATTCATGCCATTTTTGTATATGTTGTTCCCCTGGGTGAGAGATATTGAATGGTGCGGGACTTAAAGGTGTACCCCCTGTATTTGGGGTACATCCAGAATGTGGTTAAAATTGTGTCTGTTTTAATTGTGTTACCTGTTATCTGAGGGGAGGAGACGTGGGGGTTGAACCATGTAGATAATTGGCTGTTGTGATAATTATGTGGGTGTAGCCCTTCAGAGGGCACCATTGCATAAAAGGAGATTCCCTGTCATTAAAATATAGTTCTACTTGACCCTTCAAAACGTAGCCTTGTCTCGTTATTGAAGGGATTTCTATCATACTGGGGATTGCTATGCTTTTGCATACTCCCTTGAGCTGTAACTACTGAACGCTTGTTCCTGTCGTACTATCCTTGGAGTCTGTGGTGGTTTTGGTGTCCGGTGCAGTGCTTGTAGGCCTCGACGCAAGCTAGGACGCATCCATCAACGGAGGTACCCGGTCGGGATGCCAGTAGATCCGTTACATTGGCTGGCAGTGGTGGGATGGCTTCCTAGTAAGAGGAAAAGCAGCACGGAGACACCGGTAACGTTTGGAGTTACAAATTGAGGGCAACGCTAGTATCCATACAGCGCCCTTGGCTACAGCAGGATGGAACCGGCTAGTTTTCAGACAGCGTTCCATCATGAGGAGGATATGATATACTCTGATATGATATACTCTGATATACTCTGATATGATATACTCTGATATGATATACTCTGATATACTCTGATATGATATACTGTGATATGATATACTCTGATATGATATACTGTGATATGATATACTCTGATATGATATACTCTGATATGATGATATACTGTGATATGATATACTCTGATATGATATATTCTGATATACTCTGATATGATATAGTCTGATATGATATACTCTGATATGCACTGATATGATATACTCTGATATGATATACTGTGATATGATATATTCTGATATGATATACTCTGATATGATATACTCTGATATGATATACTGTGATATGATATACTCTGATATACTCTGATATGATATACTCTGATATACTCTGATATGATATACTCTGATATGATATACTCTGATATGATATACTGTGATATGATATATTCTGATATGATATACTCTGATATACTGTGATATGATATACCCTGATATGATATACTCTGATATGATATACTCTGATATAATATACTGTGATATGATATACCCTGATATGATATACCCTGATATGATATACTCTGATATGATATACCCTGATATGATATACTCTGATATGATATACTCTGATATGATATACTCTGATATGATATACTGTGATATGATATACTCTGATATGATATACTCTGACATGATATACTCTGATATGATATACTCTGATATACTCTGATATGATATACTCTGATATGATATACTGTGATATGATATACTCTGATATGATATACTCTGATATACTCTGATATGATATACTCTGATATGATATACTCTGATATACTCTGATATGATATACTCTGATATACTCTGATATGATATACTCTGATATGATATACTCTGATATACTCTGATATGATATACTCTGATATGATATACTCTGATATGATATACTCTGATATGATATACTGTGATATGATATACTCTGATATGATATACTCTGATATGATATACTCTGATATGATGATATACTCTGATATGATATACTCTGATATGATATACTCTGATATGATATACTGTGATATGATATACTCTGATATGATATACTCTGATATGATATACTGTGATATGATATACTCTGATATGATATACTCTGATATGATATACTGTGATATGATATACTCTGATATGATATACTCTGATATGATATACTCTGATATGATATACTCTGATATGATATACTGTGATATGATATACTCTGATATGATATACTGTGATATGATATACTCTGATATGATATACTCTGATATGATGATATACTCTGATATGATATACTCTGATATGATATACTGTGATATGATATACTCTGATATGATATATTCTGATATACTCTGATATGATATAGTCTGATATGATATACTCTGATATGCACTGATATGATATACTCTGATATGATATACTGTGATATGATATATTCTGATATGATATACTCTGATATGATATACTCTGATATGATATACTGTGATATGATATACTCTGATATACTCTGATATGATATACTCTGATATACTCTGATATGATATACTCTGATATGATATACTGTGATATACTGTGATATGATATACTGTGATATGATATACTCTGATATGATATACTCTGATATACTCTGATATGCACTGATATGATATACTCTGATATGATATACTCTGATATGATATACTCTGATATACTCTGATATGATATGCTCTGATATGATATACTCTAATATGATATACTCTGATATGATATACTCTGATATGATATTCACTGATATGATATACTCTGATATGATATACTCTGATATGATATACTCTGATATACTCTGATATGATATACTCTGATATGATATACTCTGATATACTCTGATATGATATACTCTGGTATGATATACTCTGATATGATATACTCTGATATAATGATATGCACTGATATGCTATACACTGATATGATATATACACTGATATGATATACTCTGATATACTCTGATATGATATACTCTGATATACTCTGATATGATATACTCTGATATAATGATATGCACTGATATGCTATACACTGATATGATATATACACTGATATGATATACTCTGATATACTCTGATATGATATACTCTGATATACTCTGATATGATATACTCTGATATAATGATATTTTCTGATATGATATACTCTGATATACTCTGATATGATATACTGTGATATGATATACTCTGATTAGCGATGTCCCGAACAGTTCGCCGGAGAACTATTCGCGGTGATTTTCGCATGTTCGCATTCGCAACGAACCGCGAACATATGCGCTTTTCGGTCCGCCCCCTATTCTTTATTATTGAGGAAACTTTGACCCTGCACCTTACAGTCAGCAGACACATTCCAGCAAATCAGCAGCATACACTCCCTTCCAGAGCCTTCCATCTGAATGACAGCCTCCATTTTAGAATCATTCTGTAGCTGCATTCGTTGAGATAGGACATATATTCTACCTGCTGTTGATTTAATAGGGAAATAGATAGCCAGGCTGTGTATTTAGGTTTCACTACACATGTGAAGGAATCATTTGATATCTGCTGCAAGGACAGCAACCCAAAAAGCCCTTTTTAGGGCTAGAACATCATTTATTTTATTTTATTATTTTTTTTCTGCTGATTTAATAGGGAAATAGATAGCCAGGCTGTGTATTTAGCTTTCACTACACACCTGAAGGACTCCTTTGATATCTGCTGCAAGGAAAGCAACCAAAAAAGCCCTTTTTATTTTATTTTATTATTTTTTTCTGTGTAATCTAATTGCATATGCCTGACTGCTAGCGTGTGTGTGAAGCCTATTCCATCTAGTCTGCCAACTTTTGCCAGTGCACAGTGACACTCATATCTAGTGCAACCGTAGTGTGCAGTGAAATAAAAGAACCCTTTTTTTACTGTAATCGATTGAATATCAGTTGCCTGCCTACAGGTGTGTGTGTGAGGCCTATTGCATCTACTCTGCCAACTTTTGCCAGTGCACAGTGACACTCATATCTAGAGCAACCGTAGTGTGCAGTGAAATCAAACAACCCTTTTTTTACTTTAATCGATTGAATATCAGTTGCCTGCCTACAGGCGTGTGTGTGAGGCCTATTGCATCTAGTCTGCCAACTTTTGCCAGTGCACAGTGACACTCATATCTAGTGCAACTGTAGTGTGCAGTGAAATAAAACAACCCTTTTTTTACTGTAATCGATTGAATATCAGTTGCCTGAATACAGGCGTGTGTGTGAGGCCTATTGCATCTAGTCTGCCAACTTTTGCCAGTGCACAGTGACACTCATATCTGGTGTCACAGTAGCTTGCACGCATAATACCACTAATCGTAAAAAAAATGACAGGCAGAGGCAGGCCACCCCGCAGGGGCCGTCGTGGTCGTGGTGCTGTGATTCCCTTTGGCCCTAGAATAATGCCCAGTTTTCAGAGGCAACGTACCCTGAACTTGAAATGTTCTAAAGACATGGTTGACTGGCTAACACAGGACACCCAATCTTCTACAGCTTCCGCTCGGAACCTAGACGCACCATCCTCCTCCAGCTCAGCTTCGGGCACCTCTCCAGTTACCACTCGCCCGCCTGTAGCTATTTGTAGCTATTGGGACACCGCAGTGGAAGGTACCCGGCCGAAATTTCTTTGCACAAAAGGCAATCCCCAACCTGTACTCGATTGTGCAAAAGGAAGTAATGGCATCTCTGGCACACAGTGTTGGGGCAAGGGTCCATCTGACCACTGATACCTGGTCAGGGCAGGTATATCACCTACACTGCGCATTGGGTAAACCTGGTGACGGCTGCCAAGCATGGAATACGTGGCTCTGCAGAGGAGTTGATGACACCACCACGACTTGCAGGCAGGCCTGCTGCCACCTCCTCTACTCCTCCTACTCCCTCCTCTTCCATAACCTCCTCGGCTGAGTCCTCTTCTGCTGCTATGTCTTGCTCCACATCAACGGCACCCCCCCCAGCTCCACAGGTACTATTCCACATCCCGGATACGGCAGTGTCACGCCGTCTTGGGGTTGACTTCCCTGAAAGCAGAGAGTCACACCGGACCAGCACTCCTGTCCGCCCTGAACGCACAGGTGGATCAGTGGCTGACTCCGCATTAACTGGAGATCGGCAAAGTGGTTTGTGACAACAGAAGAAATTTGTTGGCGGCATTGAATTTGGGCAAGTTTACGCATGTGCCGTGCATGGCCCATGTGTGTAATCTGATTGTACAACGCTTTGTGCATAAGCACCCAGGCTTACAGGACGTCCTGAATAGGGCCAGGAAGGTGTGTGCCCATTTCAGGCGTTCCTACACGGCCATGACGCACTTTACAGATATCCAGCGGCGAAACAACATGCCAGCGAGGCGCTTGATTTTAGACAGCCCAACACGTTGGAATTCAACACTCCTAATGTTCGACCACCTGCTCCAACAAGAAAAGGCCGATAACGAGTTTTTTTGCCACGTTACTGGACGCTCATGCGCAATGCCTGTAGGCTTATGCGTCCTTTTGAGGAGGTGACAAACCTGGTCAGTCGCACCCAGGGCACCATCAGCGACATCATACCATTTGTTTTCTTCCTGGAGCGTGCCCTGCGAAAAGTGCTGGATCAGGCCGTAGATGAGCGTGAAGAGGAAGAGGAAGAGTTGTGGTCACCGCCAGAAACAGCCTTATCAGCATCGCTTGCTGGACCTGCGGCAACGCTGGAAGAGGATTGTGTGGAAGAGGAGTCAGTGGAGGAATGTGGCTTTGAGGAGGAGGAAGACCAACCACAACAGGCATCCCAGGGTGCTCGTTGTCACCTATCTGGTACCCGTGGTGTTGCACTACCAAAATAAATTAAAAAGTATGCTTTACACAGCGTTTAAGGGTGATGTCACAGCACAAAGGAAATCTATCAGCGGAAGAGGTGAAGGGAATCCTCCTCCTCCCACGACCACGCCGGCAAGGAGAGGACGGTTTACAGACGTGTTGTTGATGGAGGACATGCGGACCTTTTTCAGTCCTATGCATCGCCACAGCCCTTCGGGGTCCACCCTCAGAGAACGACTCGACCGTCAGGTAACAGACTACCTCGCCATAACTACAGATATCGACACTATGAGGAGCGATGAACCCCTTGACTACTGGGTGTGCACGCTTGCCCTGTGGCCTGAGCTATCCCAATTTGCCATAGAACTTCTGTCCTGCCCCGCTTCAAGTGTCCTGTCAGAAAGGACCTTCAGTGCAGCAGGAGGTTTTGTCACCGAGAAGAGAAGTCGCCTAGGGCAAAAAAGTCTAGATTACCTCACCTTTATTAAGATGAATGAGGGATGGATCCCGAAGGGACTGACACTGGGCGATACATTCGATTAAAAAAGGCCTGATGAGATGAGCTGCCTTGAGCTAATAATGGTCCACAAACTAACATATATTTTTCTGGTCGCTGCAACAATACCTAATTTTTGCATTTAAATTATTTTATTTTAGAAGACGTACAGCATGTAATGAAAAATAAAGCATTTTTGAACAGTCTTGCATAACAGTTGTGCAAAAATACATATTTACAATAGAGACATTTTGTGAAAGTTAGCTGGCTAGTCCTTCTTATTTTTACTTTTTAGGTTAATAATTTTTCTTATGTTTTACTGTGATTGCAATTTAAGAGATACCTAAAACATGGTAAAACAGACAATAGTAAAGAGTATATCTGCAGGAAACACCAAAGTCCTATTAGCTATCATCCCTCCAGCAGTATAAGCTTATTATTTACAATATCTAACCTGGGCAATCACCCTTGGGTTACCCTAGGGCAGGCTTCAGTGAGCGACCTCTCCTTTCCTGGGATGATTTTGCCGCCGGTTGCTTCTGAAGGGTCTCCAGGGCTCCCCCACTCCGGTCCTTCCCCCAGTGTCGCTTCAACCAGTAACAAATGTTTTATATTTGTAAAGCGACCCAATGATCCCCCTTGATAGAGGTTTATCTTTACAAATTTTGGAGAACCAATTTAAGACCGGTGTCCCCTGTTTCTGGGTCAGGGAGTGTGTGAAATGCCTCAGCCTACAGTAATTGTAATGTTCTGACAGCGGTAGCTCATGCTTGTCCCTCAGTTCCTCATAGGTGAGCATCTGGCCCTTTACTAACCAGTCTCCCAGTCTATCTAGTTTCCTTGACCTCCACCGGTGTTGTGATGTTGTGCTCATGTGTTTCGGGGCCTGAGGGTGGTCAAGAATTGGGGTCATTTAGGTGGATCCAGGGAACAAATCTGTGTGTTTCTTGGCCCATTTCCAGTTTTTAAGGCTCTGAGGCAATTCTGATAGCCAAGCCACCTTGTCTCAGGTTAAGGGCCTTAAAGTGTGGTTCTCTAAATACACACAGGCCGGTTGATGACATATAGAATGTGCTATTGGGAGGAAAGATAGGTGACGGAACAGGTATTAAACTGATAGGAATAAATAGTACAACTTAATACACCTCTCCTATCTGGTGGCACCGTAGATTTCACGCGCAGTGCCCCAAATTCGAAGTGGGAGGTCCGACCAAGCATCTTTTTCCATCTCCCTGTTCCAAAAATCCATGCCATATACACGTCCCCTAATAGTGGACGTAACAGGGATTAAACAGATAGGAATAGTACTACTTAACAGTACACACCTTATAATAACGCAGACAGAGGCAACGCGTATAATCTTACATGCTGTGCAGTGGAAGCCCCAGACTCTGACCTGTGTATAATATTCCATGCTGTGCAGTGGAAGCCCCCAGACTCTGACCTGTGTATAATATTCCATGCTGTGCAGTGGAAGCCCCCAGACTCTGACCTGTGTATAATATTCCATGCTGTGCAGTGGAAGCCCCCAGACTCTGACCTGTGTATAATCTTCCATGCTGTGCAGTGGAAGCCCCCAGACTCTGACCTGTGTATAATCTTCCATGCTGTGCAGTGGAAGCCCCCAGACTCTGACCTGTGTATAATCTTCCATGCTGTGCAGTGGAAGCCCCCAGACTCTGACCTGTGTATAATATTCCATGCTGGGCAGTGGAAGCCCCCAGACTCTGACCTGTGTATAATATTCCATGCTGGGCAGTGGAAGCCCCCAGACTCTGACCTGTGTATAATATTCCATGCTGTGCAGTGGAAGCCCCCAGACTCTGACCTGTGTATAATATTCCATGCTGGGCAGTGGAAGTCCCCAGACTCTGACCTGTGTATAATCTTCCATGCTGGGCAGTGGAAGCCCCCAGACTCTGACCTGTGTATAATCTTCCATGCTGGGCAGTGGAAGCCCCCAGACTCTGACCTGTGTATAATCTTCCATGCTGGGCAGTGGAAGCCCCCAGACTCTGACCTGTGTATAATCTTCCATGCTGGGCAGTGGAAGCCCCCAGACTCTGACCTGTGTATAATCTTCCATGCTGTGCAGTGGAAGCCCCCAGACTCTGACCTGTGTATAATCTTCCATGCTGGGCAGTGGAAGCCCCCAGACTCTGACCTGTGTATAATATTCCATGCTGGGCAGTGGAAGCCCCCAGACTCTGACCTGTGTATAATCTTCCATGCTGGGCAGTGGAAGCCCCCAGACTCTGACCTGTGTATAATCTTCCATGCTGGGCAGTGGAAGCCCCCAGACTCTGACCTGTGTATAATCTTCCATGCTGGGCAGTGGAAGCCCCCAGACTCTGACCTGTGTATAATCTTCCATGCTGGGCAGTGGAAGCCCCAGACTCTGACCTGTGTATAATCTTCTATGCTGGGCAGTGGAAGCCCCCAGACTCTGACCTGTGCATAATCTTCCATGCTGGACAGTGGAAGCCCCCAGACTCTGACCTGTGTATAATCTTCCATGCTGTGCAGTGGAAGCCCCCAGACTCTGACCTGTGTATAATCTTCCTTGCTGGGCAGTGGAAGCCCCCAGTCTCTGGGAGTCTGAAGAAGAGGAGTCAGAGAAGGAAGGTGGCTTTGAGGAGGTGGAAGACCAAACACAGCAGGCATCCCCGGGGGCTTGTTGTCACCTTTCGGGGACCCTTGGTGGCTGGGTGGAGGAAGAGACCTTCAATGACATCAGTGAGGACAAGGAACAGGACATGGCTAGCTTGGTATCCAACCTTGTGCAAATGGGGAGTTTGCGGTTGTTTGCAGTGCGTTAAACGGGGAGTTTGGTCTGTCACTGTGAAGCGGGTGTAACCCTTACACTACCTGATCGATACAACATCACACCTGATGTTTTAAAGCACGTTATTCCAAACAATTTAGGAATGTTAGGTAATTTATGCCCTTTATGGATTAAAACCAGACTCTGCATCAACTATGTAGTTTTCCGTGGGAGTTTTGCCATGGATCCCCCTCCGGCATGCCACAGTCCAGGTGTTAGTCCCCTTGAAACAACTTTCCAATCACTATTGTGGCCAGAAAGAGTCCCGGTGGGTTTTGAAATTCGCCTGCCCATTGAAGTCTATGGCGGTTTGCAAATGTTCGTCCGATATGATATACTCTGATATGATATACTGTGATATACTCTGATATGATATACTGTGATATACTCTGATATGATATACTCTGATATGATATACTCTGATATACTCGGATATGATATACTTTAATATACTGTGATATGATATACTGTGATATGATATACTGTGATATAATATACTGTGATATGATATACTGTGATATGATATACTCTGATATACTCTGAAATGATATACTCTGATATACTATGATATGATATACTCTGATATGATATACTCTGATATGCTCTGATATGATATATTCTGATATACTCTGATATGATATACTCTGATATGATATACTCTGATATGATATACTCTGATAGGATATACTCTGATAGGATATACTCTGATAGGATATACTCTGATATGATATACTCTGATATGATATACTCTGATATGATATACTCTAATATGATATGCTCTGATATACTCTGATATGATATACTCTGATATGATATACTCTGATATGATATACTGAGATATGATATACTCTGATATGATATACTCTGATATGATATATTCTGATATACTCTGATATGATATACTGTGATTTGATATATTCTGATATACTGTGATTTGATATACTCTGATATACTGTGATATGATATACTCTGATATGATATACTCTGATATACTATGATATGATATACTCTGATATGATATACTCTGATAGGATATACTCTGATATGATATACTCTGATATAATGATATACTCTGATATGGTATACTCTGATATGATATACTCTGATATGATATACTCTGATATGATATGCTCTGATATACTCTGATATGATATACTCTGATATGATATACTCTGATATGATATACTGAGATATGATATACTCTGATATGATATACTCTGATATGATATATTCTGATATACTCTGATATGATATACTCTGATATACTCTGATATGATATACTCTGATATGATATACTGTGATTTGATATACTCTGATATACTGTGATATGATATACTCTGATATGATATACTCTGATATACTATGATATGATATACTCTGATATGATATACTCTGATATGATATACTCTGATAGGATATACTCTGATATGATATACTCTGATAGGATATACTCTGATATACTCTGATATGATATACTCTGATATGATATACTGAGATATGATATACTCTGATATGATATACTCTGATATGATATACTCTGATATGATATACTGTGATATGATATACTGTGATATGATATACTCTGATATGATATATTCTGATATACTCTGATATAATATATTCTGATTTACTCTGATATGATATACTGTGATATGATATATTCTGATATACTCTGATATAATATACTCTGATTTACTCTGATATGATATACTGTGATATGATATACTGTGATATGATATACTCTGATATGATATATTCTGATATACTCTGATATAATATATTCTGATTTACTCTGATATGATATACTGTGATATGATATATTCTGATATACTCTGATATGATATACTCTGATATACTCTGATATGATATACTCTGATATGATATACTGAGATATGATATACTCTGATATGATATACTCTGATATGATATACTGAGATATGATATACTCTGATATGATATACTGAGATATGATATACTCTGATATACTCTGATATGATATACTCTGATATGATATACTGAGATATGATATACTCTGATATGATATACTCTGATATGATATACTCTGATATGATATACTGTGATATGATATACTGAGATATGATATATTCTGATATACTCTGATATAATATACTCTGATTTACTCTGATATGATATACTGTGATATGATATACTGAGATATGATATATTCTGATATACTCTGATATAATATACTCTGATTTACTCTGATATGATATACTCTGATATACTGTGATATGATATACTCTGATATGATATACTCTTATATACTATGTGATATGATATACTGTGATATGATATATTCTGATATACTCTGATATGATATACTCTGATATAATGATATACTCTGATATGATATACTCTGATATGATATACTCTGATAGGATATACTCTGATATGATATACTCTGATATGATATACTCTGATAGGATATACTCTGATAGGATATACTCTGATATGATATACTCTGATATGATATACTCTGATAGGATATACTCTGATATGATATACTCTGATATGATATACTCTGATATGCTATGATATGATATACTGTGATATGATATATTCTGATATACTCTGATATGATATACTCTGATATAATGATATACTCTGATATGATATACTCTGATATGATATACTCTGATATGATATACTCTGATATGATATATTCTGATATGATATACTCTGATATACTGTGATATGATATACTCTGATATACTCTGATATTCTCTGATATGATATACTGTGATATACTCGGATATGATATACTGTGATATGATATACTCTGATATGATATACTCTGATATAATGATATACTCTGATATGATATACTCTGATAGGATATACTCTGATATGATATACTCTGATATGATATACTCTGATAGGATATACTCTGATATGATATACTCTGATATGATATACTCTGATATGATATACTCTGATATACTATGATATGATATACTGTGATATGATATATTCTGATATACTCTGATATGATATACTCTGATATAATGATATACTCTGATATGATATACTCTGATATGATATATTCTGATATGATATACTCTGATATACTGTGATATGATATACTCTGAAATATTCTAATATACTCTGATATACTCTGATATGATATACTGTGATATGATATACTCTGATATACTCAGATATGATATACTGTGATATGATGTACTCTGATATGATATACTCTGATATGATATACTGTGATATACTGTGATATAATATACTCTGATATGATATACTGTGATATGATATACTCTGATATGATATACTCTGATATACTCTGATATTCTCTGATATGATATACTGTGATATGATATACTCTGATATACTCTGATATACTCTGATATACTCGGATATGATATACTGTGATATTATATACTCTGATATACTCTGATATGATATACTCTGATATGATATACTGTGATATACTGTGATATGATATACTGTGATATGATATACTCTGATATGATATATTCTGATATGATATACTCTGATATACTGTGATATGATATACTCTGATATGATATACTCTGATATTCTCTGATATGATATACTGTGATATTATATACTCTGATATACTCGGATATGATATACTCTGATATGATATACTCTGATATTCTCTGATATGATATACTCTGATATGATATACTCTGATATACTCTGATATACTCGTATATGATATACTCTGATATGATATACTCTGATATTCTCTGATATGATATAATCTGATATGATATACTCTGATATACTCTGACATGATATAATCTGATATGATATACTGAGATATGATATACTCTGATATGATATACTCTGATATGATATAATCTGATATGATATACTGAGATATGATATACTCTGATATGATATACTCTGACATGATATAATCTGATATGATATACTGAGATATGATATACTCTGATATGATATTCTCTGATATGATATACTCTGATATGATATACTCTGATATACTCGTATATGATATACTCTGATATGATATACTCTGATATACTCTGACATGATATAATCTGATATGATATACTGTGATATGATATACTGTGATATGATATACTGAGATATGATATACTCTGATATGATATACTCTGATATGATATACTCTGATATGATATACTGAGATATGATATACTCTGATATGATATACTCTGATATGCTCTGATATGATATATTCTGATATACTCTGATATGATATACTCTGATATACTATGATATGATATACTGTGATATGATATATTCTGATATACTCTGATATAATATACTCTGATTTACTCTGATATAATATACTCTGATATGATATACTCTGATATACTATGATATGATATACTCTGATATGATATACCCTGATATGATATACTGTGATATGATATATTCTGATATACTCTGATATGATATACTCTGATATAATAATATACTCTGATATGATATACTCTGATAGGATATACTCTGATATGATATACTCTGATATGATATACTCTGATAGAATATACTCTGATATGATATACTCTGATAGGTTATACTCTGATATGATATACTCTGATATGATATACTCTGATATACTCTGATATGATATACTCTGATATAAGGATATACTCTGATTTGATATACTCTGATAGGATATACTCTGATATGATATACTCTGATATGATATACTCTGATATACTGTGATATGATATACTCTGAAATATTCTGATATACTCTGATATGATATACTCTGATATTCTCTGATATGATATACTGTGATATGATATACTCTGATATACTCGGATATGATATACTGTGATATGATATACTCTGATATGATATACTCTGATATGATATACTGTGATATACTGTGATATGATATACTCTGATAGGTTATACTCTGATATACTCTGATATACTCTGATATACTCGGATATGATATACTGTGATATTATATACTCTGATATACTCTGATATGATATACTCTGATATGATATACTGTGATATACTGTGATATGATATACTGTGATATGATATACTCTGATATTATATATTCTGATATGATATATTCTGATATGATATACTCTGATATACTCTGATATGATATACTCTGATATGATATACTCTGATATGATATACTCTGATATAATGATATACTCTGATATGATATACTCTGATAGGATATACTCTGATATGATATACTCTGATATGATATACTCTGATAGGATATACTCTGATATGATATACTCTGATATGATATACTCTGATAGGATATACTCTGATATGATATACTCTGATATGATATACTCTGATATACTATGATATGATATACTGTGATATGATATATTCTGATATACTCTGATATGATATACTCTGATATAATGATATACTCTGATATGATATACTCTGATATGATATATTCTGATATGATATACTCTGATATACTGTGATATGATATACTCTGAAATATTCTAATATACTCTGATATACTCTGATATGATATACTGTGATATGATATACTCTGATATACTCAGATATGATATACTGTGATATGATGTACTCTGATATGATATACTCTGATATGATATACTGTGATATACTGTGATATAATATACTCTGATATGATATACTGTGATATGATATACTCTGATATGATATACTCTGATATACTCTGATATTCTCTGATATGATATACTGTGATATGATATACTCTGATATACTCTGATATACTCTGATATACTCGGATATGATATACTGTGATATTATATACTCTGATATACTCTGATATGATATACTCTGATATGATATACTGTGATATACTGTGATATGATATACTGTGATATGATATACTCTGATATGATATATTCTGATATGATATACTCTGATATACTGTGATATGATATACTCTGATATTATATACTCTGATATACTCGGATATGATATACTCTGATATGATATACTCTGATATTCTCTGATATGATATACTGTGATATTATATACTCTGATATACTCGGATATGATATACTCTGATATGATATACTCTGATATTCTCTGATATGATATACTCTGATATGATATACTCTGATATACTCGTATATGATATACTCTGATATGATATACTCTGATATTCTCTGATATGATATAATCTGATATGATATACTCTGATATACTCTGACATGATATAATCTGATATGATATACTGAGATATGATATACTCTGATATGATATACTCTGATATGATATACTCTGACATGATATACTCTGATATACTCGTATATGATATACTCTGATATGATATACTCTGATATACTCTGACATGATATAATCTGATATGATATACTGAGATATGATATACTCTGATATGATATACTCTGATATGCTCTGATATGATATATTCTGATATACTCTGATATGATATACTCTGATATACTATGATATGATATACTGTGATATGATATATTCTGATATACTCTGATATAATATACTCTGATTTACTCTGATATAATATACTCTGATATGATATACTCTGATATACTATGATATGATATACTCTGATATGATATACCCTGATATGATATACTGTGATATGATATACTCTGATATAATAATATACTCTGATATGATATACTCTGATAGGATATACTCTGATATGATATACTCTGATATGATATACTCTGATAGGATATACTCTGATATGATATACTCTGATAGGTTATACTCTGATATGATATACTCTGATATGATATACTCTGATATACTCTGATATGATATACTCTGATATAAGGATATACTCTGATTTGATATACTCTGATAGGATATACTCTGATATGATATACTCTGATATGATATACTCTGATATACTGTGATATGATATACTCTGAAATATTCTGATATACTCTGATATGATATACTCTGATATTCTCTGATATGATATACTGTGATATGATATACTCTGATATACTCGGATATGATATACTGTGATATGATATACTCTGATATGATATACTCTGATATGATATACTGTGATATACTGTGATATGATATACTCTGATATGATATACTGTGATATGATATACTCTGATATACTCTGATATACTCTGATATACTCGGATATGATATACTGTGATATTATATACTCTGATATACTCTGATATGATATACTCTGATATGATATACTGTGATATACTGTGATATGATATACTGTGATATGATATACTCTGATATGATATATTCTGATATGATATATTCTGATATGATATACTCTGATATACTCTGATATGATATACTCTGATATGATATACTCTGATATGATATACTCTGATATGATATATTCTGATATGATATACTCTGATATGATATACTCTGATATGATATACTCTGATATGATATACTCTGATATTATATACTCTGATATACTCGGATATGATATACTCTGATATTCTCTGATATGATATACTCTGATATACTCTGACATGATATAATCTGATATAATATACTCTGATATGATATACTCTGATATGATATACTCTAATATGATATATTCTGATATTCTCTGATATGATATACTCTGATATGATATACTCTGATATTATATACTCTGATATTATATACTCTGATATGATATACTATGGTATGATATACTGCAGGCGCTCATTGCAGGCGAGTCTGGCATAGCGAGGCGAGCCGTTAAACTGTAGCACTTTGGCAATGAGCGCCATAGGCGCTCTTTGCAGGCGATCGTCGCGTAGCGAGGCGAGCCGTTAAACCGTAGTACTTTGACAATGAGCGCCGCAGGCGCTCATTGCAGGCGAGCCTGGCGTAGCAATGCGAGCCATTACGTTAAACCGTAGCACTTTGGCAATGAGCGCTGCAGGCTCTCATTGTAGGCGAGCGTCGCGTAGCGAGGCGAGCCGTTAAACCGTAGCACTTTTTTACACAAGACGCGGGACGAGATGAAAAAAATTACGAGATAAGCGGCGGAACCAAAACAATAAAAAAAACACTAAATACACACAAAAAAATAACAAAAAGGTCACTTACAGCATGGGGAACCAGGCAGGACGTCTGGGAGTGAGGTGGAACTCCAATTTACACCGATTTAGACGAGTTAGAAAGATCGAAAATCTGCTAAGCGAAAAAAAAAAATGGCCGGCGAAAAAAATGAAAACGAGGCTATACTACTACGAACTGCGTAAAACACAGCCACAGATGTATGTGCTCGAGAAATGAGACAAAGTAAGCGCAATAACCGCACAATGAGTAAAAAAGACAGTAGCAAGTACATTTTACGAAACGCAATTACAGATTTACGCATTAACACAGATTTCCCGCCTTTGTCTCGCTCCACATCGGATTTCCCGCCTAAAACAATGCATTTGTCTCGCGGAACAGCGGATTTCCCACCCAAAACAATTCATTTGTCTCGCGCACAAAGCCTATATATAGGGCACACTTGACACATAACTGACACTTTCTCCTCAGGTGATGACACTTTGACTGGACGCTTTCTGATGCCGGAAAATCTCAAGAGATTGTTAGCTCTTCAAGATACTGCTTCAGCAATATTACATTAAAAAAGGTAAATATCATTAATAATTATTAATTAGTAAATTATTACGTACTTAATAAATAAATAAAAAAAATAGTAAATTTAATTAATAGAAAAATAATATCGTGCTTACCTGTGTGAAACAATTGTTAATAACATTCATAATGTACATTAATTAATTAATTAATCATTAATATCAAAATTAGTTAACGTTTAAGAATGTGAATAAAAAAGCAACACATTAATTATTAATGTACATTCATTTAATAATTAATTTGTTATATATCGTGATTACCTGTGTGAAAGAATTGTAAATAACATTCATAATGTACTTTATTTAATTAATTAATTAATCATTACTAATCATTAATATCAAAAAAGGTTAACGTTTAAGAATGTGCATAAAAAAAGAAACACGTTGATTAATTCATTATTAATGTACATTATTTTAATAATTCAGTTCTTATATATTTAGTATAAAACAAACCAAAAAAAAAGGCTATATACTCATGCTTACATCTTGATGTTAGATTTAGTCACACATTACTTTAATATTAATGAACATTAATTGATTCTTATTTCATTAGTAATGTACATTATTTTAATAATTCAGTTGTAACATACTCATTTTAAAATACCCCTCAAACAAAAAAAAGGGAATAGACTCATGCTTACGTCTTGACGTTATATTTAGTCAGACATTAATTTAAGATTAATACACATTAATTGAGTCTTATTTAAAGACTAACAGTAATATTGATTGTATGTTTTTAATCTATGCTTACATATGTGTGTTCATGCTGATTGATTGATATATTTATTTCATGTTTTTAATCTATGCAAAAATATGTATGTTAAGCCTCATTGATTGATACAGATGAAGCAACATATTATACATTAATTTTACTATTTTGTATAATTGCAGTGAACTGTAGCTGAATGAACAGAGACAGTGACGTTTGGACACATTGAACATCATAAATATAATTAAAGAATTTGAATTATATTACTACTTCAAGATATAAAAAAATATGCTTTTAGGGTTTTAATGTAGCCAAATATATGTCTGTTGATGTTCATTTAATGATATCGATGAAGCAAAAGATTAAAAATATTCTCAATTTGATTTAACAGTTTCTTTGGATCTGCAAGGGAATAAACAGACAGCGTGACGTTTGCAGCCTTTGAACAACATCAACATCATCTTCACAGGCATAACATTTAATTTTGTAGTGATGCATACAAAAAGGCTATATTATATTTTGTGAAAATGGAGAGTACTTATTGAGTCATTAACGTATGATATTTAGTCATTACTTTGCAAAAAATTTTAACATGCACTTATGTAAAGTTGAAAAGACAATACTAATTAATAATAATATTTAATAAAAATAAGAAGCTTACACTTGCGAAAAAAATAAATTGATGGTATGCAGTGAATTCAATCAAGAAGGAATGGAATTGAAGGATTAATAATATAAAGATAGATATGTGCAGCTATTTCCTATTTAATATATGTCAATAAAATACTTTGAAAAATGGTTTCATTTATTTAATTCTAAAAAAGTACATTTTAAAATGCTTGATTAGTTTATTCATCTACTTTAATGGAACAGTAAAAAAAGTTAAAAAAAATATGTATACAAAACAAAGAACAAACAATAATTACATCTCTATTTACAATTACAGATTAAAATGGCGGAGAATGGAGAAGACAAAATTGAACGCAAAAGAAGATTGGCAAGGGAAAGGAAGCAAAGATGGAGAGATGCTCAGACACCGGAAACTTCACAACGCTTGCGAGAAGAAGATCGACAGAGACTTTTAAATAAAAGAAAGATGAGTAAGAAAGCCGCAAGTGAGTGTGTTGGGGCTTCCAAGAAATGTAAAAGTAAACAAAAACATCTCTGTGAACCACTGTCCAATGATTCTATTTTGCAGAATGATTTAAATGTAGACACACAAGAAAACAATGTACATATAGAAAGTGGGTCTGATATTTATGTTGAAGAAATGCATGATAATGTGTTTACTACTGCAGTACAAGTAGATACTCATTATTGTGGGTTACTTAATGTAGTTTGTCAGTTTTGTGGGGCCTATCATTTTATAAAGGAAAAACCTACTAACGGAAATTTCATTAGTTGCTGTCAGAAAAGAAAGGTCAAACTTCAGCTAAGACACCCATTTCCATACTATTTAGAAAGTATCATGAGCGATCCAACATTTCCAAATTATAATAATTTCAAACAAAACATAAGGTCTTATAACAGTGCAATTTCATTTGCTTCAATGGGTGCAACATTAGCAGAAAATGTACCAGGACATGGTCCTTACTGTTTTAGAGTTCAAGGTCAAATTTAACACCGAACTTCACATTTACACACACAAGAAGGAGAGCAAAGGAAATTTGCATAGTTATATGTCTTAGATATGATGGAAGCTGTGGAACAAAGAATGACACTTCCAGAAAATAAACCGTTTTTGCGCATAGTCTTTGAACAGCTGGATAAAATTATGCAAAAAAACCATATAGTCAATCATACAAACAATTAGCACAGCTTGAAAAAGAACAACAGGAACATGCTGAAAGACATCAACTGCCTACACCAAGAGTACATATGGTGTTAAAACGAGATCGCAACACTGATCAAAGAAGATATAATTTACCTACAGTAAATGAGGTTGCCATGGTGTTTAAAAATGAAGATGGTGAACCACCTTTTCAGCGGGATATTAGAATATATCCACGCAATGAAGAACAACCATTTATCAACATCAATATATTAAGCTGTAATTTAGATCCAATGACATATCCCATTTTCTTTCCAAATGGGGAACCTGGGTTGGAATCAAAATTACAATTGGAAAGTTATCCCAATACTAAACTTCGTATTAAATCTAATATTTCCATGCTAGAATAAAAAGTGGCACAAACTGCTATTGTTTTAATCCAATTTTACATGGAGGCAAACTCACTCAACAATGGATTATTGATTCATATTTACAAGTAGAAGCCAATAATCTAAATTTCATTAAATATCAACAAAATAAATTACGAGTAGAACAGTATTGTGGATTAATGGATTATGTGGCAGATTTAGCTTCCAACAGAGACATTCCAGCTGGAAGAGCAATTATTTTGCCATCCACTTTCCAAGGATCTCCTCGCAATATGCGAGAAAGGTATAATGATGCCATGGCTATTGTCACAAAATTTGGAAAACCAGATTTATTTATTACATTCACATGTAATCCACAATGGCCAGAGATCAAGGAACATTTGAATGTGGGACAAACTACTTCTGACCGACCAGATTTAGTTGCAAGAGTATTCAAAATCAAACTCAATTCATTAATACATGATATCACTAAAGCACACTTATTTGGACAATGTGTGGCTTTTGTTTACACCATTGAATTTCAAAAAAGAGGATTGCCACATGCTCACATGCTTTTAATACTGCAGGAAAAGGAAAAGTTAAACACTGCAGAGAGAGTGGATTCAGTAATTTCCGCACAATTGCCAGACCAAGAAAAATATACAAAACTTTGGGAGATTGTTACACATAGAATGATTCATGGCCCATGTGGAGAGATGAATCCTAATTCACCATGTATGGAAAATAAAAAATGTACTAAAGAATTTCCAAAACAATTTCAAATGCAAACTTATGCAAATTGTGATGGATACCCTTTGTATAAAAGAACACAAGGACAAACAGCTATTATCCGTGGCCAAAAGGTTGATAATAGATTTGTTGTTCCAAACAATCCACATTTGCTCATCAAGTACAATGCACACATCAATGTGGAAGCTTGCACTTCGATTAAATCAATTAAGTATGTGTATAAATATACAGTATATACAAAGGATATGACGCAGCTACTGTTGTTGTACAAGGTGCTGCAAATGAAAACAAAAATCCAATTTTACATGAACTATCAAATTATTTAGATGCTCGGTATGTGAGTGCTCCTGAAGCAATGTGACGCCTTTTGAAATTTGAGATGCATGATCGGTCACATGCTATCTATCGTTTAGCTGTACATTTGCCTCAAAGTCAGTTGGTTTGCTTTACTGCAGGAAATGAAAGAACTGCATTATATCAAAGTGAAGACAGAGATACCACACTTACTGCATGGTTTAAATTAAACTGTCAGGATACTCAGACCAGACAATTTTTATACTTAAAGATACCATATCACTATGTATTTGTAAATGGTCTATGGCGACAACGAAGAAGAGATGCACATAAAATTATACCACGCATTTATACCGTCAGTCCAAGGGACATTGAACGTTTCAGCTTAAGATTACTTCTGCTACATATTCCCGGTGCACAGAGTTTTGAGCATTTACGTACAGTTAATGACATAGTTTATGATACATTCCTATTAGCTGCAAGACATCAAAATTTCATAGCTGATGATATAGAATGGGAGAGGTGTCTGGAAGAAGCAGCACTATGTAAAATGCCTAAGCAAATGAGACAACAATTTGCATTCATTTGCATATTTTGCAATGTACCTGATGCTTTCACTTTGTGGGAAACATTTAAATTAAACATGTCAGAAGATTTCTTGAAACGTTACAGAGAAACAATAGCGCTGTTAAAAACATTGTTGGAAATACAAGAAATATTGTTGGCTCATGGATTAAATTGTGCAAGTTTTAATTTACCATATCCAGGACTTATAGATGACATCAATTTTGATGATTATGACACTGAGCTACAAAAACAAAAAACCCAAGAAAAACTGGCAACTTCAAATACTTTACAGTTAGAAGCATTTCATGCCATCACAAATGCTACAGATGATGAAATGGTCAAAGACCGGTATTTCTATCTAGACGGCCCAGGTGGATCAGGAAAAACTTATCTGTACAATTGTTTGATGAGTTATATTCGATCACAGGGTCAGATAGCTATGCCATTTGCAACAACTGGAATTGCTGCACTTTTGTTAGATGGTGGTAGAACTGTGCATAGTGGATTTAAGCTGCCAGTTCCCATTTTGGAAACATCAGTGTCAGATATTCGATTGAATTCCTTACAAGCAAAAAAATTTAAACTAACTATTTATTATTATTATTATTATTATTATTATTATCCTTTATTTATAACACAACAACATATTCCGCAGCGCAATACAGGGGTTAGGTACAAGTATAAACAATACCCCACAATGAAAATAATGGAAGACCCTGTTATTGAGCTTTCAATCTGATATACACTGTGCTTTCCCTAAAGCACCTTACAAGACTGAAAACTCGCAAACTTACATTCTAAAGGGTATGGGTGAGGTACAGGAGAGTGAGAGATGCATATTGAATGAAGAGGCTAAAGATGATAGGCTTTTTTGAAGATGTGTTTTTAAAGAGATTTTGAAGGATCTGAGGCAGGAAGATAGTCTGGTGGTGCGAGGTAAAGAGTTCCAAAGAATAGGGGCAGCACGTGAAAAGTCTTGAAGACGGGAATAAGAGGAGGTGATGAGAGAGGAGAAGAGAAGAAGGTCATTAGCAGAGCGAAGAGGGCGGGTGGGAGTATATTTTGGGATGAGAGCAGAGATGTAGGAGGGTGCACTATTGTGGAGGGCTTTATATGTTAGGGTCATGATTTTGAATTGTATTCTAGACGCTATGGGAAGCCAGTGGAGTGCCTGACAGAGAGGTGCTGCAGACACTGATCGTTTAGTATGGTAGATGAGTCTAGCGGATGCATTCAAAATGGATTGGAGTGGAGACAGACGGGTGATAGGAAGGCCAGCAAGAAGAGTGTTGCAGTAATCGAGGCGAGATATGATGAGAGCGTGAATAAGAATTTTAGTTGTGTCTTGTGTGAGGTAGTGGCGTATTTTGGATATGTTTTTTAGGTGAAAGTGACAAGATTTTGTGAGTGATTGGATGTGGGGAATGAAAGAGAGGGAAGGGTCCAGTAGGACCCCAAGACAGCGGGCCTGAGAGGTGGGAGTGATTATGGCATTGTCAACAGTGAGAGATATTTACGGAGTGAAAGCTGTAGTAGAGGGTGGAAAGATAAGGAGCTCTGTCTTAGACATGTTGAGTTTGAGTTGACGGGCAGACATCCATGAGGATATGCTCGAGAGGCAATTGGCAACATGAGCTAGCAGAGAGGGGGATAGTTCAGGTGCAGAGATGTAGATTTGGGTGTCATCAGCATATAGATGATACTGAAATCCAAAAGATTGTATAAGGGCACCAAGGGAGGATGTATAGATGGAGAAAAAGAGGGGGCCTAGGACTGAGCCTTGGGGTACACCGACAGTTAGAGGGCGAGGAGATGAAGAGGTGCCAGAGAAGGAGACACTAAATGTTCGATTTTCTAGATAAGATGTGAACCAAGAGAGAGCAGTGTCACGGATGCCAAGAGAGTGGAGAATTTGGATAAGAAGAGGATGATCAACTGTGTCAAAGGCAGCAGAGAGATCCAGGAGAATTAGGATAGAGAAATGACCCTTTGATTTGGCGTTGAGCAGGTCATTAGTAACTTTTGTGAGAGCTGTCTCTGTAGAGTGTTGGGGCCGGAAGCCAGACTGGAAGGGATCAAGGAGGGAGTTGGTGGAAATGAATTGTGTAAGGCGAGTGTAGACGACACGCTCAAGTAGTTTAGAAGCCAAGGGAAGTAGAGAGATAGGGCGGTAATTAGATGGAGAAGCTGGATCAGATGTGGGTTTCTTAAGAATGGGAGTAATTGTGGCTTGTTTCAAAGGTGATGGAAACTTGCCAGTGTCTAAGGAAAGGTTGAATAGATGTGTGAGAGCTGGGATAGGTGTGGTAGAGAGGGGGGGGGGGGATCAGCTGTGATGGAATAGGATCATGTGGACAAATTGTGAGACGAGAGGTTGATAGAAGGTTAGCAACTTTATCCTCAGTTACAGAGTTAAAGGAGTTTATAGTGGCTATAGGTTTGGGAAAGGGTGAAGGCAGACTGCTGTTTGTTTTTTGAGGAGAAGGTGTGATATGGTTGCGTTGAGAGGAGAGTTCATTATGAATATTTTCTATTTTACCATTAAAGTATCTAGCAAAATCTTCAGCTGTAAGAGAGGAAGGGGCGGGAGGTGGGGGAGGGCAGAGGAGAGTGTTAAGAGTGGAGAACAAATGATGAGAAGTAGCTCTGTTTGGCAAGATTGAGGGCATAGTGATAGAGCGTAGGATAAACTTGTAATGAAGGAAGTCTGATGAGGAGCGAGATTTCCTCCATAGTCGTTCAGCGCTACGGGAGCACTTCTGGATGTAGCGTGTTTGTGTAGTGTGCCATGGTTGTAGATGAGAGCGGGGGCGTCTGCCTGTGGTTATGGGGGCTAGAGAGTCCAGGGTGGAATTTAGAGTCAAATTGTATTGTGTGGTAGCAATATCAGGGCAAGTGAGGGTAGTGAGAGGAGGGTCTGTCCAAAGATACAGATTTCCAGGAGCCAGAGCAAACAGAGCATCCAAGTCTGGACTCCATCAGGGACGCTGGAGTCAAGCGCAGACCGGTATGTACTTTACTGCAGTTATTGTGTTATTGGGCTCCCAACAATAATGATTTTGCTGATAGAGGTACTGGGCTGCCCTCTTGCAATCCCATAGGCCCAGAGACTGTTTTAGAGACCCCAGCCCAACTGTGGGGACTGGCTGGAGGGAAAGGGGTTGCTATGGGACAGGGGTTGTTTTATGGGGCTCCTAAAAATATGGGTTGGCCTCAGAAGAGTGTATGGGTGCAACCCTCTGTGTCCCCAGAGACTTCCATGCTGCTGCCAAAACCAGAGAGATGGGATCCTGGACTGTTTGGGTGGGGGTTGCATGGGAAGAGCAATTTGCTCTATACAGTGGGAGCAAGGCCAAGGGCTGGGGGAGGTCTTTACTCTGCACCTTGGGACTGTGTGCGCACCGACATGAACTTGCCTAGCATGCAGCGGGCCTGGCCAAACCAGCAGATTCATGACTATCAGCGTAGCTGGGAAAATCTTGGATGTTCCCTGCCCACTTGGGGAAGGTTTGTCATGAATCAGCAGTGGCCTATATTGGGACTGGACTGTTATATACCAATAGCCGCCATCTTGGGGCTGGTATATCATCCACAGTTGATGCCATATGGAGAGCAAGAGTTCTGGGTTTAGGAGACCCACTGTATATTGTGTTATGGGTTATAATATGTTAGTATTATATTGTATATTGTATTATGGATATATTGTTATGTTGTGGTCTAGGGGATAAAGTATTATAAGTTTATCCCTTAGCATATTCCCATCCCTTCCATGTTTAGGCTCATTGTAATGGGTATCCTGTGAGGGATCTAATGGGATATATTAGTTGTATGTGGGTGAAACATTGGGTGTTATATTTGTAAATATGAATGTATGTTATTATATTGTAGAGGGGAAGCCCATTGAATACAGCCAAAACCTCCTTTGTTCCCAAAGGCCTGTTAATCCCATTAGCTAAGTGTCCAGCAGAGAACTACACAATGGGGAGCTCACAGCTGGAGAGCAGACAGGCAGGCACCCAGAAACAATGGGATGCCCTGAGGCTTCTCAGCCTTCATAGCATGGGCACAGGAGAGCCAAGGTGCTTTCCCCTGGAGATTCAGAGCCCAAATGAATTAGTTGGCCTCGCCTAGTGGGCGGACCTGGGAGGGGACTATTGGTTCACACACAGTTCCCCTTCATGATTGGCCAGAGGTCATTTGGGGCTGGATAACGGTAGCCACTTCCCCCATTCTTGTGTGATGTGGTTAAATATGCTGTTCTAAAATAAAACATGGTTCATAATTTTCATCAAGACTTTGTGTGCAGGTGTATTATTGACCCAGGGGCATATGCTGGTAGAGGAGATCGTTTCTGACTCACTGCCAGGTTTTTCCCAGGCACACTACCTTAAGCTGGGACTTATGCTCTTGCATCCGCAAAGAAGGTCCATAGGTCTAGAGTCAGCCCAAACTTAGGTCTAAAACCTACAGGAGATAAGAGGACTAGGATCCTCTATACTCCATCATCATTGTAGGTTGTGACAGTAAGTGCAAGTAGTTTTGTGGCTGTGGGAGAAGTGGGAGTGTCAGTGGCAATGCTGAAATCACCAAGAATGAGTGAGGGTATGTTAGAGGAGAAAAAGTGAGGGAGCCAGGTGGCAAAGTGATTCAGAAATTAAGAGGCTGGACCAGGCGGGCGATAGATGACAGCCACTCGCAGAGAGATGGGTTAAAAGAGACGGATAGTGTGAGCTTCGAAGGAAGAGAACTGGAGAGAGGGAACTGGGGGAATGCAATTGAATGAGAAACGGGAGGAAAGTAATATTCCCACACCCCCATCTTGCTTATTCCCAGGTCTGGGTGTGTGACTGAAATGTAAGCCACCGTATGATAGTGCAGCAGTGGAGGCAGTGTCAGATGGAGAGAGCCAGGTTTCAGTTATAGCTAAAAGGTTGAGGGAGTTGGAGATGAATAGGTCATGAATGTAAGTGAGTTTGTTGCAAACAGACCTAGCATTCCAGAGGGCACATGAGAAGGGCAAAGTGGAGGATTTGTGACAGATGATGGGTATTAAGTTATGAGGGTTTCTGGCGTTTGTTGCCCTGTGGGCTGAGCGTGACTGATAGAAGGTAGGAATGGATGAGGGGCCTGGGTTAGGAGATATATCTCCAGCAGCCAATAAAATAAGCAATGAAAGAGAGAGGATGTGAGAGTAGGACTTACAGAAATGTTTCTGCTTATTGACCTTAGGGGAGGGAGGAGATAGTGACTGGAGGAAGGAGAGGAGCTTGTGGGAGCAAAGAAGAGGGGAAGAGAGCAGGGAGGGTGAGATAGTGACTGGAGGAAGGAGAGGAGCTCATGGGAGCAGAGAAGAGAGCAGGGAGGGTGAGATGGTGACTGGAGGAAGGAGAGGAGCTCATGGGAGGAGAGACGAGGAGAGCAGGGAAGGTGAGATAGTGACTGGAGGAAGGAGAGGAGCTTGTGGGAGCAGAGAAGAGAGCAGGGAGGGTGAGATAGTGACTGGAGGAAGGAGAGGAGCTTGTGGGAGCAAAGAAGATAGCAGGGAGGGTGAGATAGTGACTGGAGGAAGGAGAGGAGCTCATGGGAGGAGAGGAGAGGAGAGGAGAGCAGGGAAGGTAAGATAGTGACTGAAGGAAGGAGAGGAGCTCATGGGAGCAGAGAAGAGGAGAGCAAGGAAGGCGAGATAGTGACTGGAGGAGGGAGAGGAGCTTGTGGGAGCAGAGAAGAGAGCAGGGAGGGTGAGATAGTGACTGGAGGAAGGAGAGGAGCTTGTGGGAGCAAAGAAGAGAGCAGGGAGGGTGAGATAGTGACTGGAGGAAGAAGAGGAGCTCATGGGAGCAGAGGAGAGGAGAGGAGAGCAGGGAAGGTAAGATAGTGACTGAAGGAAGGAGAGGAGCTCATGGGAGCAGAGAAGAGGAGAGCAAGGAAGGCGAGATAGTGACTGGAGGAGGGAGAGGAGCTCATGAGAGCAGAGGAGAGGAGAGCAAGGAAGGTGAGATAGGGACTGGAGGAGGGAGAGGAGCTCATGGGAGCAGAGGAGAGGAGAGCAAGGAAGGTGAGATAGTGACTGGAGGAAGGAGAGGAGCTCATGGGAGCAGAGGAGAGGAGAGCAAGGAGGGTGAGATAGTGACTGGAGGAAGGAGAGGAGCTCATGGGAGCAGAGAAGAGGAGAGGAGAGAAGAGCAGGGAAGGTGAGATAGTGACTGGAGGAGGGAGAGGAGCTCATGGGAGCAGAGAAGAGGAGAGCAAGGAAGGTGAGATAGTGACTGGAGGAGGGAGAGGAGCTCATGGGAGAAGAGGAGAGGAGAGCAAGGAAGGTGAGATAGTGACTGGAGGAAGGAGAGGAGCTCATGGGAGCAGAGAAGAGGAGAGCAGGGAAGGTGAGATAGTGACTGGAGGAAGGAGAGGAGCTCATGGGAGCAGAGGAGAGGAGAGCAAGGAAGGTGAGATAGTGACTGGAGGAAGGAGAGGAGCTCATGGGAGCAGAGGAGAGGAGAGCAAGGAAGGTGAGATAGTGACTGGAGGAAGGAGAGGAGCTCATGGGAGCAGAGAAGAGGAGAGCAAGGAAGGTGAGATGGTGACTGGAGGAGGGAGAGGAGCTCATGGGAGCAGAGAAGAGGAGAGGAGAGCAGGGAAGGGGAGATAGTGACTGGAGGAGGGAGAGGAGCTCATGGGAGCAGAGGAGAGGAGAGCAAGGAAGGTGAGATGGTGACTGGAGGAAGGAGAGGAGCTCGTGGGAGCAAAGAGGGGAAGAGAGCAGGGAGGGTGAAATGGTGATACAGTTTGAGACATGAATTGGAGAAAGTGATGAGAGCCTGAGAAACAGACAGGAGATGATGAGGAAGAGGGAAGTGAGAGGAAACATTGTTACACTGTGTGTTCTTGAAGGAGTGGTTAGGGATAATTAGCAGATGTCACTGATCGGACAGGTGCAGGTACTTAGTAGGCCTCAATAAATTAAGTGTAAGCAGGGGTGGGTGGGAATTGCTTCAGGTGAGGGGAATTGTGAGTTCTGGGAGGGCAGTATGTGTTCTTAAATGCTCCTAAAACAGACAGATGTAGAGAGAGATATTTAGTGGGGGGAAGTAGGGGCAATAAAAAAGAGAAAAACAAACACACAGGCCTATTCTAACTAACAGATAACAACCATCAATAATGAAGTTACAATTAGCAGTAGAATTATATAACACCAAGAAAAAAGAGAAGGAAAATGACTATCTCAGCAGTTATCATAGACAGATATTAATAATATGAAAAGGTCCAGTTGAAGAGATTGATGAGATAATGTTCTTCTGCAAGTTACCTTCAGGTGAGGGGAATTGTGAGTTCTGAGAGGGCAGTATGTGTTATTAAATGCTCCTTCAGGTGAGGGGAATTGTAAACTAATTATCATAGACAAGGCAACAATGATATCATGTGATGCCTTGCAATGTATTGATAGATTCTTAAAAGAAGTGATGGATAATAATTTGCCATTTGATGGAAAGGTGATGTTGTTAGGAGGAGATTTTAGGCAAACATTACCTGTTGTGCCACACGGAAATAGAACGGAGATCATTGAAACATGTATCAAGACCAGTAAACTGTGGCAAATATTTACACATCTCGAATTAGAATTAAATATGAGATCTGAAGGCCAAAATGAATTCAATGATTGGCTCATTAAAATCGGAGAAGGAAAACTTCCAGAAATACAGCATTTACCAAATGATACCATTGAAATTCCATCAGAAATGGTTTGCAATGAATCGCTAATATCAGCCATATTTCTAAACACTCTTAATAATGAGGATTACACAGACATTGCAAACAAAGTGATATTAACATCAAAAAATATTGATGCCTTGAATGTAAATAATGACATTTTAAAATATATCAATGCACCACAAAAGAATTATTACAGTGCAGATTCGATTCTGTCTGATGATAAAGACAGTGAATCTAATTTTAGTATCGAATTTATTAATTCATTAACACCATCTGAAATGCCACCACATGTTTTGCAATTGAAAAAAGGCGCAATCGTCATGTTATTGCGAAATATGAATCCATAAAAAGGACTTTGTAATGGGACCAGATTAATTGTGCATGAGTTAAAAGATCATTTTATACATGCAGAAATTATAACTGGGAACCATAAAGGTGAACGAGTTTTTATACCAAGAATTGATTTAGCTCCAAGTGAGAGTGGTTTGCATTTTGTCCTTCAAAGGAGACAATTTCCAGTTATCATGGCATTTGCCATGACCATCAATAAATCCCAAGGACAAACTTTTAAGTCGGTTGGGATTTTTTTAAAGGAACCAGTTTTTGCACATGGACAACTCTATGTGGCTTTTTCAAGGTGCACTAATCCAAAAGAAATTAAAGTGCATGTTGAAGAAAACGAAACTCAAGGTCATTTATTGGACGATGGATGCGTTTACACGAAAAACATTGTCTACTATGAGGTGTTGGAAAGATAGAGGACAATGCTTTCATTTTAATGCCAACATTTTATGGTACTCAATATGATTGCACAAAAACAATATTTCAAGTAAAACATCTAAATAATGGACAAAAAAACATAGAGAACAGTGGTTTGACTTCCAGTACAAAATTAAAGTACTCTGGGACTCTTTAAATAGGGGACCACTATTTCAATTATGAAAATCGATGTGATATTTGCAGAAAGGACCAACAGAAAATAAAAAAAATGACAACAAAAACAACAGTAAAATATCCTTAAACAGATTGGAATGGGTTCAAAGTTTCATATTAACATGATTGATCTGATATGATATACTCTGATATACGCTGATATGATATACTCTGATATGATATACTCTGATATGATATACTGTGATATGATATACTCAGAGATGATATACTTTGATAAACTCTGATATAATTATATACTCTGATATGATATACTGTGATATGATATACTCTGATATGATATACTGTGATATGATATACTCAGATATGATATACTCTGATATGATATACTCTGATATACTCTGATATACTCTGACATGATATACTCTGATATGATATACTCTGATATGATATACTGTGATATGATATACTCTGGTATGATATACTCTGATATGATATACTGTGATATGATATACTCTGATATAATGATATACTCTGATATGATATACCCTGATATGATATACTGTGATATGATATACTCAGAGATGATATACTCTGATATACTCTGATATAATATACTCTGATATGATATACTGTGATATGATATATTGTGATATGATATACTGTGATATGATATACTCTGATATTCTCTGATATGATATACTCTGATATGATATAGTCTGATATGATATACTTTGATATGATATACTCTGATATGATATACTCTGATATAATATACTCTGATATGATATACTGTGATATGATATACTCTGATATTCTCTGGTATGATATACTCTGATATGATATAGTCTGATATGATATACTTTGATATGATATACTGTGATATGATATACTGTGATATGATATACTGTGATATGATATACTCTGATATTCTCTGATATGATATACTCTGATATGATATAGTCTGATATGATATACTTTGATATGATATTCTCTGATATGATATAGTCTGATATAGTCGGATATGAAATACTCTGAAATAAAGAAATACTCTGATATCATATACTCTGATATACTCGGATATGATATACTCTGATATGATATGCTCTGTTATGATATACTCTGATATGATATACTGTGATATGATATACTCTGATATGATATACTCTGATATAATGGTATACTGTGATATGATATACTATGATATACTCTGATATGATATACTCTGATATGATATACTCTGATATGATATACTCTGATATAATGGTATACTGTGATATGATATACTGTGATATCATATACTGTGATATGTTATACCCTGATATAATATACTGTGATATGATATACCCTGATATGATATACTCTGATATGATATACTGTGATATGTTATACCCTGATATGATATACTCTGATATAATGGTATACTGTGATATGATATACTGTGATATGATATACTGTGATATGATATACTCTGATATGATATACTCTGATATAATGGTATACTATGATATGATATACTGTGATATGATATACTCTGATATGATATACTCTGATATGATATACTCTGATATACTCTGATATACTCTGATATGATATACTCTGATATGATATACTCTGATATACTCTGATATACTCTGATATGATATACTGTGATATACTCGGATATGATATACTCTGATATACTGTGATATGATATACTGTGATATGATATACTCTGATATACTGTGATATACTCTGATATGATATACTGTGATATGATATACTCTGATATACTCGGATATGATATACTCTGATATACTGTGATATGATATACTGTGATATGATATACTCTGATATACTGTGATATACTCTGATATGATATACTGTGATATGATATACTCTGATATACTCTGATATGATATACTGTGATATGATATACTCTGATATACTGTGATATGATATACTCTGATATGATATACTCTGATATGATATACTCTGATATACTCTGATATACTCTGATATGATATATTCTGATATACTCTGATATACTCTGATATACTCTGATATGATATACTGTGATATGATATACTCTGATATACTGTGATATGATATACTCTGATATTCTCTGATATGATATACTCTGATATACTGTGATATACTGTGATATACTCTGATATGATATACTGTGATTTGATATACTGTGATATGATATACTCTGATATGATATATTCTGATATACTCTAATATGATATAATCTGTTATGATATACTGTGATATAATATACTCTGATATGATATACTCTGATATAATGTTATACTTTGATATGATATACTGTGATATGATATACTCTGATATGATATACTCTGATATACTGTGATATGATATACTGTGATATGATATACTTTGATATGATCTACTGTGATATGATCTACTGTGATATGATATACTCTAATATGATATACTCTAATATGATATACTCTGTTATACTCTGATCTGATATACTGTGATATGATATACTCTGATATGATATACTCTGTTATACTCTGATATGATCTACTGTGATATGATATACTCTGATATACTCTGATATGATATACTGTGATATGATATACTCTGATATGATATACTCTGATATACTGTGATATGATATACTGTGATATGATATACTGTGATATGATATACTCTGATATGATATACTTTGATATACTGTGATATGATATACTGTGATATGATATACTCTGATATGATATACTCCGACATGATATACTCTGATATGATATACTGTGATATGATATACTGTGATATGATATACTGTGATATGATATACTCTGATATGATATACTTTGATATACTGTGATATGATATACTGTGATATGATATACTCTGATATGATATACTCTGACATGATATACTCTGATATGATATACTGTGATATGATATACTGTGATATGATATACTTTGATATACTGTGATATGATATACTGTGATATGATATACTGTGATATGATATACTTTGATATACTGTGATATGATATACTGTGATATGATATACTCTGATATGATATACTCTGATATACTGTGATATGATATACTGTGATATGATATACTGTGATATGATATACTCTGATATGATATACTTTGATATACTGTGATATGATATACTGTGATATGATATACTCTGATATGATATACTGTGATATGATATACTGTGATATGATATACTTTGATATACTGTGATATGATATACTGTGATATGATATACTGTGATATGATATACTTTGATATACTGTGATATGATATACTGTGATATGATATACTCTGATATGATATACTGTGATATGATATACTGTGATATGATATACTCTGATATGATATACTGTGATATGATATACTGTGATATGATATACTCTGATATGATATACTGTGATATGATATACTCTGTTATGATATACTCTGATATAATGATATACTGGGATATGATATACTGTGATATTATATACTCTGATATGATATACTGGGATATGATATACCCTGATATGATATACTCTGACATGATATACTCTGATATGATATACTCTGATATACTGTGATATGATATACTGTGATATGATATACTCTGATGTGATATACTCTGATATACTGTGATATGATATACTGTTATATGATATACTGTGATATGATATACTCTGATATACTGTGATATGATTGACATTGATATGATATACTGTGATATGATATACTCTGATATGATATACTCTGATATGATATACTCTGATATACTGTGATATGATATACTGTGATATGATATACTCTGATATACTGTGATATGATATACTCTGATATGATATACTGTGATATGATATACTCTGATATTCTCTGATATGATATACTCTGATATGATATAGTCTGATATGATATACTTTGATATGATATACTCTGATATGATATACTCTGATATTCTCTGATATGATATAGTCTGATATAGTCGGATATGAAATACTCTGAAATAAAGAAATACTCTGATATCATATACTCTGATATACTCGGATATGATATATTCTGATATGATATGCTCTGTTATGATATACTCTGATATGATATACTCTGATATGATATACTCTGATATAATGATATACTGTGATATGATATACTCTGATATGATATACTCTGATATGATATACTCTGATATAATGGTATACTGTGATATGATATACTGTGATATGATATACTGTGATATGTTATACCCTGATATAATATACTGTGATATGATATACCCTGATATGATATACTCTGATATGATATACTGTGATATGTTATACCCTGATATGATATACTGTGATATGATATACCCTGATATGATATACTCTGATATAATGGTATACTATGATATGATATACTGTGATATGATATACTGTGATATGATATACCCTGATATGATATACTGTGATATGATATACTCTGATATGATATACTCTGATATGATATACTCTGATATGATATACTCTGATATACTCTGATATACTCTGATATGATATACTCTGATATACTGTGATATGATATACTGTGATATGATATACTCTGATATACTGTGATATACTCTGATATGATATACTGTGATATGATATACTCTGATATACTCTGATATGATATACTGTGATATGATATACTCTGATATACTGTGATATGATATACTCTGATATGATATACTCTGATATGATATACTCTGATATACTCTGATATACTCTGATATGATATACTGTGATATGATATACTCTGATATACTGTGATATGATATACTCTGATATACTCTGATATACTCTGATATACTCTGATATGATATACTGTGATTTGATATACTGTGATATGATATACTCTGATATGATATAATCTGTTATGATATACTGTGATATAATATACTCTGATATGATATACTCTGATATAATGTTATACTTTGATATGATATACTGTGATATGATATACTCTGATATACTGTGATATGATATACTGTGATATGATATACTTTGATATGATCTACTGTGATATGATGTACTGTGATATGATATACTCTAATATGATATACTCTAATATGATATACTCTGTTATACTCTGATCTGATATACTGTGATATGATATACTCTGATATGATATACTTTGATATGATCTACTGTGATATGATATACTCTGATATACTCTGATATGATATACTGTGATATGATATACTCTGATATGATATACTCTGATATGATATACTCTGATATACTGTGATATGATATACTGTGATATGATATACTCTGATATGATATACTTTGATATACTGTGATATGATATACTGTGATATGATATACTCTGATATGATATACTCCGACATGATATACTGTGATATGATATACTGTGATATGATATACTGTGACATGATATACTTTGATATACTGTGATATGATATACTGTGATATGATATACTGTGATATGATATACTTTGATATACTGTGATATGATATACTGTGATATGATATACTCTGATATGATATACTGTGATATGATATACTGTGATATGATATACTCTGATATGATATACTGTGATATGATATACTGTGATATGATATACTCTGATATGATATACTGTGATATGATATACTCTGTTATGATATACTCTGATATAATGATATACTGGGATATGATATACTGTGATATGATATACTCTGATATGATATACTGGGATATGATATACCCTGATATGATATACTCTGATATACTGTGATATGATATACTGTGATATGATATACTCTGATGTGATATACTCTGATATACTGTGATATGATATACTGTTATATGATATACTGTGATATGATATACTCTGATATACTGTGATATGATAGACATTGATATGATATACTGTGATATGATATACTCTGATATGATATACTGTGATATGATATACTCTGATATACTGTGATATGATATACTGTGATATGATATACTCTGATATACTGTGATATGATATACTCTGATATGATATACTCTGATATGATATACTTTGATATACTGTGATATGATATACTGTGATATGATATACTGTGATATTATATACTCTGATATGATATACTGTGATATGATATACTCTGTTATGATATACTCTGATATACTCTGATATACTGTGATATGATATACTGTGATATGATATACTCTGATGTGATATACTCTGATATACTGTGAAATGATATACTGTGATATGATATACTCTGATATACTGTGATATGATAGACTGTGATATGATATACTGTGATATGATATACTGTGATATGATATACTCTGATATGATATACTGTGATATGATATACTCTGATATACTGTGATATGATATACTGTGATATGATAAACTCTGATATGATATACTCTGATATGATATACTTTGATATACTGTGATATGATATACTGTGATATGATATACTGTGATATTATATACTCTGATATGATATACTGTGATATGATATACTCTGTTATGATATAATCTGATATAATGATATACTGTGATATGATATACTGTGATATGATATACAGTGATATGATATACTGGGATATGATATACCCTGATATGATATACTCTGATATGATATACTGTGATATACTCTGATATGATATACTGTGATATGATATACTGTGATATGATATACACTGATATGATATAATGGGATATGATATATTCTGATATGATATACTCTGATATGATATACTCTGATATACTGTGATATGATATACTGTGATATGATATACTGTGATATGATATACTCTGATATGATATACTCTGATATACTGTGATATGATATACTGTGATATGATATACTCTGATATGATATACTGTGATATGATATACTGTGATATGATATACTTTGATATACTGTGATATGATATACTGTGATATACTTTGAAATGATATACTGTGATATGATATACTCTGATATGATATACTGTGATATGATATACTGTGATATGATATACTCTGATATGATATACTGTGATATGATATACTCTGTTATGATATACTCTGATATGATATACTCTGATATACTCTGATATGATATACTGTGATATGATATACTGTGATATGATATACTCCGACATGATATACTCTGATATGATATACTGTGATATGATATACTCCGACATGATATACTCTGATATGATATACTGTGATATGATATATTTTGATATGATATACTGTGATATGATATACTGTGATATGATATACTCTGATATAATGATATACTCTGATATGATATACTGTGATATGATATACTCTGATATGATATACTCTGATATACTGTGATATGATATATTGTGATATGATCTACTGTGATATGATATACTGTGATATGATATACTCTGATATGATATACTCTGATATGATATACTGTGATATGATATACTGTGATATGATATACTCTGATATGATATACTGTGATATGATATACTCTGATATGATATACTCTGATATACTGTGATATGATATACAGTGATATGATCTACTGTGATATGATTTACTCTGATATGATATACTCTGATATGATATACTCTGATATACTGTGATATGATATACTCTGATATGGTATACTCTGATATGATATACTCTGATATACTGTGATATGATATACTCTGATATGGTATACTCTGATATGATATACTCTGATATGGTATACTCTGATATGATATACTGTGATATGATATACTGTGATATGATATACTCTGATATGGTATATTCTGATATGATATACTGTGATATGATATACTCTGATATGATATACTCTGATATACTCTGATATTATATACTCTGATATGGTTTACTCTGATATAATGATATACTGTGATATGATATACTTTGATATGGTATACTCTGATATGATATACTCTGATATACTGTGATATGATATACTCTGATATGGTATACTCTGATATGATATACTCTGATATACTGTGATATGATATACTCTGATATGGTATACTCTGACATGATATACTCTGATATACTGTGATATGATATACTGTGATATGATATACTGTGATATGATATACTCTGATATGATATACTCCGATATCATATACTGTGATATGATATACTCTGATATGATATACTCCGATATGATATACTGTGATATGATATAATCTGATATGATATACTCTGATATACTGTGATATGATTTACTGTGATATAATGATATACTGTGATATGATATACTCTGATATGATATACTCTGATATACTGTGATAAGATATACTCTGATATGATATACTCTGATATACTGTGATATGATATACTGTGATATGATATACTGTGATATGATATACTCTGATATGATATACTCTGATATGATATACTCTGATATACTGTGATATGATATACTCTGATATGATATACTCTGATATACTGTGATATGATTTACTGTGATATAATGATATACTCTGATATGATATACTCTGATATGATATATTATGATATACTGTGATATGATATACTGTGATATGATATACTGTGATATGATATACTCTGATATGATATACTGTGATATGATATACTGTGATATGATATACTGTGATATGATATACTGTGATATGATATACTCTGATATGATATACTGTGATATGATATACTCCGATATGATATAATCTGATATGATATACTGTGATATGATATACTCCGATATGATATACTCTGATATGATATACTGTGATATGATATACTGTGATATGATATACTGTGATATGATATACTGTGATATGATATACTCCGATATGATATACTGTGATATGATATACTCCGATATGATATAATCTGATATGATATACTCTGATATGATATACTCCGATATGATATACTGTGATATGATATAATCTGATATGATATACTCTGATATACTGTGATATGATTTACTGTGATATAATGATATACTCTGATATGATATACTCTGATATGATATATTATGATATACTGTGATATGATATACTGTGATATGATATACTGTGATATGATATACTCTGATATGATATACTGTGATATGATATACTGTGATATGATATACTGTGATATGATATACTGTGATATGATATACTCTGATATGATATACTCTGATATGATATACTCTGATATACTCTGATATGATATACTCTGATATGATATACTGTGATATGATATACTCTGATATACTGTGATATGATATAATCTGATATGATATACTGTGATATGATATACTCTGATATGATATACTCTGATATACTCTGATATGATATACTGTGATATGATATACTCTGATATACTGTGATATGATATAATCTGATATGATATACTGTGATATGATATACTCTGATATACTCTGATATGATATAATCTGATATGATATACTCTGATATGATATACTCTGATATTATGATTTAATGACACAGATGTGTAATTGGTTTAATCATTTCACCCATAAAATATTCTCCCTAAATGTCTTTCCTAATCCTGAATGAGCCGGCACCGATTGTCTGGCTGTAGCCGCTTCTTTAAGGTTATAATGATTTATAAGTAAAGACATTAACACAGCCTTTATTTCTTAATGTTTACATGCAATTATTCTTTACTGTGGGTTTCCTTTTTCTTGGCTAGCCTGATTCTGTCTGCAGTTTCCCTTGTAATGCAATTTCTATTAGTGTGTCTGAAAGCATTGGCTGTTTTAGCTGCCACATTTCTACTGTGCAGGTCAAGCACCCCACCAATTTGTGAAGAGCATCAGCAGAAACTAAAATGGTGGATTGCAGCTGCATAAAAGCATAGGAAATATAGTAATTCAAAGTCTGCGCTATTTGCTTACGTTCTAAATATTGATACATATTAAATGTAGTTACATTGTCTCAAGTAAAAGGCGATACTGATTGGATGATACAAGTAATGTCTTCGCCTCAGTGGGGAAGGATAAAAAAGTAACAAATAACAAACACATTACGACAGAAGACACAGCCCGGGGGCACTCAAACATGGACTTGGACTTCTGAGGAACATTGAGTAATTTTTGTTGTTGTTTAGTCATTCAGTCGTGTCTGACTCTGCAACCTTATAGACCGCAGCATGCCAGACACATCTGTTAGCCACTGCCCCTCTGAGTTCCATCAAGCTCATGTTTGTTGCTTCAATGACCTCATCTATCCACCTCTGCCTCCCCTTTCTTCTTGTGCCTTCAATCTTCCCCAGCATCAGGGCCTTCTCTAGTCCGACTCTTACATCCATATGTTACTACTGGGAATACCAGAGGTCTAACTATGAGGACCTTTGCTGATAATGTAATGACTTTGTTTCACCAGAAGGAAAAATCTTTTAATTTCATGGCTACAGTCACCAGCTGAAGAGATCTTGTATCCCAGGGAAAAAAAATCTGTCACTGCCTCCACTTCTTCCCCATCTATTTGCCAGGAACTGAGATTGCCGTTTGCCATGATCTTCGTCTTTCTAACATTGAGCACCAGGCCAGCTTTTGCACTCTCTTCTTTTACCCTCATCAGTAGGTCCTTTAGTTCCTCCTCACTTTCAGCCATCAGAGTAGTATCATCAGCGTATCTGAGGATGTTGATTTTCCTTCCAGCCATACTGATCCCGGCTTTGGATTCCTCCAGTCCGGCCTTACACATGATGTACTCTGGGTATAGGGTGAGTAAATAAGGTGACAATATACAACCTTGTCGCACTCCTTTTCTGATCTTGAACCATTCGGTTGTCCCATGGTCGGTTCTGACCGTGGCTTCTTGGTCCACATACAGATTCCTCAGGAGGAGGATGAGATGATCTGGTACTCCCATCACTTTAAGGACTTGCCACTGAGTACTTAGGTCAATGCTTATATGACCTCTACTGTACTTTCCTTTAAAAGAAAAAACAGTACATTATCTACATTTTTATTGTTTTTTCACTAATATTTCTAAAAATACCTGTTCTATTTATCTATTGATCTATTTATTGATCTGGATACTGATTTATTGGTCACAACACAGCATATTTTTATATAAAATTAACCAATCAAAAGAAGACACAACCTTAGATCAACAGAGAATTTAACCAATCCCAAGGATAAATACCACATGGGGGAGCTGTCCGTGAAATTATGTCATCCCTCATGATCTCCCAACTTCTTGGCAGGAACCTGGCTGAGTAATCCTCTTAATCCTCTCTTTGTTCCCAGCCTCCCAAAGTATCATCATAGCAATGGCGGAGACACATTGAGTCCATGACTGTCTATCTACCTTCCATACCCCTGTACTTGTGGCCCCCTTTCCTGAGAGGCCCAGGTAACATGTTTTATTAAAATCCCCGGAGAAAACCCAACAGTTTTAACACCAAACATGCCTATGTACACGTCTTACACCACTTAGTACACACATGAGGACATATACATAGTAATAATAACTGACATTAGACATGATAAAGCATACTATGCCAACATGACTGCAACCGTCCCAGGGTCCATGTGGCCATGACACAATACTCCACAAACGGGAGAAATCCCACAATTATACAACTTCATACAGTCGTAACTACGGATAATACAGATTTAACGCCGAGCCTAACGGCTTCTCCCTCCTTCTTACTAGTGCAGCCCAGAGAGGGATCCTGTCGGATGACTTTGTAGCTACACTGATCTTTCTTGTCTCCTTGTCTGGAGTTAAGGTTACCCCATACAGTCTCCAATGGGCCAGGAACCATCTACAGATTGTGCATCCAGGGGCCCTATGAGTCCATAGTCCTTCATCTTCCTTCTGTGGCTGCAGGGAGCAAGCTTCTCAAGTGGTTAGGGACCAACACAATTACCTTGGGGACCACATTAAAACAGTGTCCTGTGGAGCCCTTATTGGTAGTCCATGGAAAGTGATCCATCCAGGTTAGCAAGAACTTGGAATATTGCTTCCCCAGGGTAACCCTCCCCAACCAGACCCATGAAACTACCTGGCCCACTGAAACTAGGACCAGGTCCCAGGGGCAAAAATGTGAACAACAATTTCCCCCTTTTCAGGCCTGGGCCTTCCCCTGGTAGTGTTGGGATTATGGGTTTCCAGAGGGGCTGGCCAGCCCCCTTCCCAATGACCTGGGCCAGTGCCCCCCTTCCCAATGACCTGGGTCAGTGCCCCCTCCTTCCCAATGACCTGGGCCATTGCCCCCTCCTTCCCAATGACCAGGGTCAGTGCCCCCTCCTTCCCAAGGACCTGGGTCAGTGCCCCCTCCTTCCCAATGACCTGGGTCAGTGCCCCCTCCTTCCCAATGACCTGGGCCAGTGCCCCCTCCTTCCCAATGACCTGGGCCAGTGCCCCCTCCTTCCCAATGACGTGGGCCAGTGCCCCCCCCCCTCCCAATGACCTGGGTCAGTGCCCCCTCCTTCCCAAAGACCTGGGCCAGTGCCTCCTCCTTCCCAATGACCTGGGCCAATGTCCCCTTTTTCCCAATGACCTGGGTCAGTGCCCCCTCCTTCCCAATGACCTGGGTCAGTGCCCCCTCCTTCCCAATGACCTGGGTCAGTGCCCCCTCCTTCCCAATGACCTGGGCCAGTGCCCCCCTCCTTCCCAATGACCTGGGCCAATGCCCCCCCCCTTCTCAATGACCTGGGCCAGTGCCCCCTCCTTCCCAATGACCTTTGTCCAGTGCCCACCCCCCACCCCTTCTCAATGACCTGGGACAGTGCCCCCTCCTTCCCAATGACCTGGGCCAGTGCCCACCCCCCTTCCTTCCCAATGACCTGGGCCAGTGGCCCCCCCCCCCCCCTTCTCAATGCCCTAAGCCAGCGCCCCCTCCTTTTCCAACAGGGAAATATTGTCCCGGTGAGTCTTCATTTGAGGACTGTGGCCCATAATACATTTAGAGATTTACAATCCAGTGGTCCCCCCGGGCATAATATTATAGATTATTAATTTTTTTAGACACATTTATATACTCTCTCTCCATCTCTAAATATAAATATATGGACATGGAGAGGGTGAGTAAGATAAATAGCAATACACGAGAGATAAAAAGAGAGGGACAGCGACACGCGCAGAGGTTTATAATATAATAATAATAATATCTGTAGGAAAATTCTAGGCTTCAAATTAATGAAAAGCCCAGTTTCGTAACTAGTCGGCGCAACAGATTTAAAATGATTAAAAAATTCAAATTAATCAGATTAATTGCACTGCAAGAAGACCAGCTGGCGGCGGCTGGACCCAACGTGACGTACAGAAATATATATCAATAAAGGGATTAAAAACATTATTTTATTTCAGAAAATAAATTCAAATATCTTTTTAAAATATCCTTAGAAATAAGATCCAATTGGATTCTAAACTCACCTCCATTTACCTAGTAGTTTGGCTGGTTTTTTACCACTTACTCTTTCTGAACGATTAATAAGTATTTGAATATGTTATGTATTTATCTGTTTATTCGATAATCCGGCCAATGTGAAAAAAATAAAATAACAATTGTTAAAAACGACTGAAAAAAAAAACAAAGCCCAAAAATACAAATGTCCATAAATATAAATAAGCGTAAACAGACTTATCCGTATGCAGAGATGTCGGGGCTCAGTGAATCGTAATTTTGTTTTTTTAAATAGTTCCTAAAGATCTGCTTTGATCAGTTATTATCTATATCGGGTACTCTGAATAATACAATTTAGTGCTGGGCAAAGTAAAAGCAATAAAATAGATCCTTTACATTTGTCACTTTTATGTGAAATAATGTATTGCAAGCTTCAGTTTACTTTACTGAGCCTGCTTCTAGTATCTTCAGTCTCGATTATCTTCAGTCTCGATTCAATTAATGAGCATCACAAGTAGACCCCACAGCAGCATAATTACATACACAAGTAAAACATTAGAGACTGTATTATTTTGTTTACATTTTAAGAAGATATTTTTCCTAAAATGTTATATTTTTCTAAAGTGGATCATTTCTGAGAAAGTGGATCATTTCTTAAGGGAGCTGCTTTGGTTGGGGGTGTAGGGGAGGGTAACTCATGACTGATTTTGGGGCTCCCCTGAACCTCACAAGTTATTTGGGACTTTATCACATCTAATCGCTAATATCAAAGGCTATCAAAATGGACATGAGATGTGTTTTAAGGACTGTGACAACGTGTCTTTCATTTATGTGTCATGTTTAAAGAATTGATGTAGGCATATAGGTACTGTCATGGTTTCTTGGTTATAATGTATGTGCTGTTATTGATATACGGTGGCACACAGTACAATGTCAGGGCCTTACAGGTTCTAGTGGAACTTATTATAAGTCAGAATGATATGGTTAGACATGATGCCATCTTAACTGTTTTGTGACCCCGGGCTGCATAAACTCCCAGGTGTCTTAACAAGAAATACTACCCCCCACCCTACCCTAAGTGGAACAGATCACTGGACATATACATACAATCCCAGACACTGGATCGTTTATTGACCTCTATGGAGTTGTCAAGAGGGAACAATAATGAGCAGACAAGGAATAAGGGATAAGGAGTATTGATAGAAAATGTGTAATGAAAACAAGGAAGCTTTTCAGACCCCCCCCCCCCCCCCCCCAAACATCTAAAAAACATGGGGGATTAAACAAGTCTTTCTGCCCCAGGAGGATGGGCTAGAACTGGGGGATGGTTTATTTTAGTTTTTTTTTTATAATGTGTCAGAAGCAAGAATAAAGCCAGTCTGCTGTCATTGGGTGTTGCTGGTCTGATCTTTCCTGTTTCTCCATGACTGATTTCCTGATCTGAATTGCGGGTGCTGTGATGAATTTAGATTCACAACTTGCAGATTGCTCCTATAAGCTACAGTACTAGAATTAGGGATGTACTTAGCCCCTCGTCTCTGGGTCATGACAGTAGGGGGTGTTGAGTAGGGTAAGTAGCTTCTTTGGTAGGGGGGTGTTGAGGAGCGTAAGGAGCTGTTTTTGGTAGGGGTTGTGAGGGAGGGTAAGGGAGCCCTTTGGTGAGGGGTGATGAGTGAGTTGGGGACCTGAGGGGGCCACACATTTTTTTTGCCACTGATGTAGTGCCAATTCCTCCTGCTTTTTAGATGAAACCAGCTCCCTGTTGGGGTGAGCATGTCCTTTTATAGTCATATCATTTTCGCCCCACTAGACTGTAAGCTCTTTGGGACAGGACCTCATTCTGGCAGTATTGCTGTACAAGGCTCCCAAGTGATTGGTATTCTGGTGAGACTGCATTAGTGCTCTCCAGAGCGGTCACCGTGTGATCCAGGACACTCACGGAGCTGGTGACGACGCTCTCCAGGGCCACTTACCTTTAATGACACTCTCAAGGTTTTATTTGGATACTGAAACAGTGAGAAAATAGAAAGGATTCTAATAGAATAGTGTTAATAGGGATGTGATATATACGGCTCGGTATCTGGGTATAATACCCCACAGACACACACTACGTATACTATAAAACCACTTGAGATGCACCGGGCAGTAAATCATTTATCAAATATTGAGAATTGATTTTGTGGCTCCTGGATGCTAATGTGCGCTTCTGGGTGGGAGAGAGGTCGAAATGCCAGATAATGCTGAGGGTCTTTATTTTGGTCACTACAGAGGCAGACAAGCAGCCACTCATTTGCATATACATACAGCAATGACAACTTGGAATTTCCCAGGATTGACTAATTTTAGAGAAGATGGATAACACAACATAGAGTCAGTTTGTCATGGGCTGCTAGCAACATTGTTCTGGCTCCACTCATAGAGTCTGGGGGGGGGGGGTCCCCTAGCTTCTGCTAGTATTAGGGGTGATATATTATAATGTCCAAGCTGGCGGGGTGAGGTCCCCCTAGTTTCTGCTAGTATTAGGGGTGATATATTATAATGTCCAAGCTGGGGGGGGGGGGGGTCCCCTAGCTTCTGCTAGTATTAGGGGTGATATATTATAATGTCCATGCTGGGGGAGGGGCGAGGGTCCCCTAGTTTCTGCTATACCTATCCCGGTGCTTAATGGATGGGAGGGCTAGATGTGATGGATCTGGGCTTCTATGTTATGATCAGATTATTTATATGTGTGTATTTATATATATAATATATGGTGGGACGTGAGAGCAATAGAAGCCTCCACCGTACAGTAATACAGTAAATAAATAGTACATTTGTCCTCACATTTAAACGTATAAAAATAAAAAAATCCTGCCCAGAATTCAGAGAAATACAGTTATTACACTGCATTCTGGGAAAATGGGCGGGACATGCAAATGTGCCCACAAAGGCTTCACTCTTGTAATCCAAAAGCATTTTAAACTTTGTGAGCACATTTGCATGTCCCTGCCCAGGTTCCCAGAATGCAGTGTAATAACTGTATTTCTCTGAATTCTGGGCAGGATTTTTTTATTTTTATTTATTTTAGACATTCAAATGTGAGGACAAATGTACTATTTATTTAATATATATATTGGGCACAAGAGCTCTAGGAGTCCTCCACCGTGCAGTATATATATTTACCTGATGATGCATCTCACGTTAGTTGTGCTTGAGACTTGATAAAGAGAGGTCAGACCTCTCCAAAGCTCGTCACTATAAATAAGGCGTTTGTCCAATATAAAAGGTATCACAATATACTTCAATACTAATCTATATATATATATATATACTAGCGACTCTCCCGTCAAAAATGACGGAGCAATACGATTTGAGGCCTGGCAATGCTGCATGGCACACAATGATAAGCTTTTTATACTCTAAGGACCTTCGGCACTCATTGCGAGCCTCTCCTCACGTGTCCTTTGGCTCCTCTCTATATTTTTTTAAATACTAATTAATGAATTAATTGAATAATAAATTAATATAGATTACCTTTTTGTAATTAATATATGTAACAATCAATAGCCTGAAGAGGTAACCATGTCTTGTTATTGTCCTACAGCGTATAATGTCCAGTGGGACTGCGGCCGGCCTGTAGAGATCTCAATGTCCCAACTGTGCATTAGAAGTAGGCTGCGCGCGAGGGCAAACCGTTGGATTATTTGTGTAAAGCGCTACTGTAGATGCGTAATGTTGTTAGTGGCGTTAGGATTGTAACATGGCGTCCTTTGTCTATGTGCTACGCGGTTCGCGAGCATTTGCCGTCCTTTGTAATAGTGTATTTTGTTTCTTGTACGTTCCTGGGTGATGGTGGTACGCGGCTGGCGGGGTTTTGCGCGGTCCTGGGTCGTGTAGCGTCATTTTTATTTTGTTTGGCCGGCATTTTTGGCGCGGGAACTCGGGAAAATGGACTTAGATTTGCGTTCCACCTCACTCCCAGACGTCCTGGGTGTCCCCCCGTGCTGTGTGTGAGGTTTTTGTGGGATTTTTTTGGTGTTTTTCATGTTTTTTGGTTTGCGCGGTTCGGCCGTTAACTTCGTATTTTTCCTCTCTCTTATTTTTTTTTTAAAGTCCTGCGTTTGTCATCTGCTTGCAGCTTAAAGTGATTCCGCGTCTCCTAAGTGTTTGTAGGCTAAGTCCCGCGTGTTTCAATGTATGATTGGCTCGCCTCGCATTGACTCCACTGCTCGCCTTGTCGCCTAGGTGCTGCGACCTTTAATGGCAACTGCTCGCCTCTCTACACAAGGTTCGCAGGCAATAAGCGCCTTTGGTGCTCATCACCTAAGTGCTCAGAGTTAACGGCTCGCCTTGCTATGCGAGGCTCGCAGGCGATGAGCGCCGAAGTTGTACGCACCACGCAAATGGTGACATCTCATAGTTCGCCAATTATAATATGCGATGGATTAATAATTACTATCTCACTGGACACGCCACCGAGTACGCCATCGCCTTAATAAATATAAATACTGATTACATATATTTCTCCAATCACATAAATGGTTAATCTGTGAGGATTGCCGCGGTCCTTAATGCCAATTAACAACTCTAATTCAGTTAATTATTTAATGACAAAATGAAGCGATTTATTAAATATCGCCAACAAAAATGTTTGCTTTGATCTTATTGGAGTCGCAAAGATGTTTGAAGAAATGATTAAAAGAGCTTTAATATTATTTAAAGGAATATTTAAGTTATACAAAAACAGCCGCGTCTTCACAAGTCCGATAATGTCTTATAAGGAGCCTATTATATCTCTCTAGATATTATTATTATTATTATTTATAAACCTTTATTTGCAAAGCGCCAACAAATTCTGTAGCGCTGTACAGGGGGTAAAAAGGAAAATACAATATTAGCAAACTGCAGAAGATGGAGGGCCGCGACTTGAGCTTAGAATCTTTATAGAAAGGACTTTGTTCCAAAGCACCCGACAAGACTGGAAACTCAGCACTTACACTCTACAGGGGATGGAAGCGCCATTTACAGAACACGCCACAAGTCCCTGTGCATAACTATTCACCCCCTAAAGTCAATACTTTGTAGCTCCACCTTTTGCACCAATCACAGCTCCAAGTGGCTTTGGATAAGTCACTATGAGCTCGCCACATCTTACCACTGGGATTTTTGCCCATTCCTCCTTGCTGCTCCAGCTCCTTCAAGTTGGATGGTTTGCGCTTGTGAATCTTTAAGTCTGACCACAGATTTCCTATTGGATTGAGGTCTGGGCTGTGACTCGGCCATTCCAACACATTTACATGTTTCCCCCCCTTTAGCCGTGTGTTTGGGGTCATTGTCCTGCTGGAAGGTGACCCTCCGTCCTAGCCTCAAATCACGCACAGAGTGGTGCAGGTACAAGAATATCCCTGTATTTAGCGCCATCCATCTTTCCCTCAACTCTGACCAGTTTCCCAGTCCCATCCCCACAGCATGATGCTGCCACCACCATGTGTCACTGTGGGGACGGTGCTCTTTGGGTCATGTGATGTGTTGGGTTTGCGCCAGACATAGCGTTTTCTTTAATCTCCTCAGACCAGAGCACCTTCCTCCATACATCTTGTGAGTCTCCCACGTGCCATTTTGTTTTTTGCTGAAAGTAATGGCTTTCTTCTGGCCACTCTGCCATAAAGCCCAACTCTATGGAGCGTACGTCTTATTGTTGCCCTATGTACAGATACTCCAGTCTCTGCTGTGGATCTCTGCAGCTCCTCCAGGGTTACCTTAGGTCTCTGTGCTGCCTCTCTGATTAATGCCCTCCTTGCCCGGTCTGTGAGTTTTGGTGGGCGGCCGTCTCTTGGCAGGTTTGCTGTTGTGCCATGTTCTTTCCATTTGGTTATGATAGATTTGATGGTGCTCCTGGGGATCATCAAAGATTTGGATGTTTTTTTATAACCTAACCCTGACTTGTACTTCTCAACAACATTGTCCCTTACTTGTTTGGAGAGTTCCTTGGTCTTCATGGCAGTGTTTGGTTAGTGGTGCCTCTTGCTTAGGTGTTGCAGCCTCTGGGGCCTTTCAAAAAAGGTGTGTATGTAATGACAGATCATGTGACACTTAGATTGCACACAGGTGGACATCATGTCACTAATGATGTGTCTTCTGAAGGTAATTGGTTGCACCAGAGCTTTTTATGGGCTTCATAACAAAGGGGGTGAATACATACGCACATGACCATTTCTGTTTTTTTATTTCTGAAAAATAGTTTTATGTATATATTGTTCTCATTTGTCTCATTTCGCTTCACCAACTTAGATTATTGTGTTCTGATCCGCCACATAAAATTCAGATTAACAAAACATTGAATTTAAGGCTGTAATGTAACAAAATAGGTAAAAAGTCACAGGGGGGTGAATACTTTTGCAGGCACTGTCTATATATATGTAATCTTTTATATACAATTATTCTTTAGTGCAGGTTGAGAGCGCGCGTCTCCCATGACTGACAGCTCTCTGTATTATTATAGAGCGCAGAGACTGTTGTGTCTGCAGGGAGAGAGAGCGCCACGAACACAAAGGAGACAATTGTATAATCAGATCTCTATTCAGTCTCCTGCCCCCGTCTAATTTATCTTTCCAGCCTTTGTCAGCGTTTGCTGCGCCGCCAGGTTCAGCCGCGTCTCTTCTATAATGCGCAGTCTATTCAGGAAATTTAACCATTTCTTCATTTATTGCCTTTTTTTTTCTTTAAAGGAGCAGCGCACAATAAAAAAAATTGGAAAACTTTCATTTATAATTAATCAGAAAAAAAATCATCTAGTTGTTAATAGGAATAAAAAAAAATGTTGCTGCCTCTGCAGGGCCCTGGAAGGATCCATGATACTTTGGTGGAAGTCGGGTAGGTGAGAAGAGGGGAGAAGGGGCATTTGCAGTGGATGAAGCAAGTGGTCTGCTTCTGTGCAAGGGAGGAGAAGGGGTGTGGTGTCAATTTCAGTCTTATCCAGTCATTTTTACAAAAAAAAATTATAATGTATTAAATGACAATAAAGTAGCACGGAGTGAGAGTACGTGCAAGTCATCAGATACACAGGGATAGTATTTACCTAGTGACGCCTCTTACCTGGACTAACACTAAAGTAATATAGCAGGGCTTCTGTGGGCCGGCTCTCACCCCCCCTGTACATAACGCTCCCCACCAGTGGCATATCTAGGGCTTGTGCTGCCCGGGGCTACCACCTTCACACACAGCTCACACACAGACTCACACTCTCATACAGACTTACACTCACACACAGACTTAGGCACACTCACACAGACACACACAGACTCACACTCACATACATACTTACACACAGACTTACACTCACATACAGACTTAGGCACACTCACACAGCTCACACACAGACTTACACTCACATACAGACTTAGGCACACTCACACAGCTCACACACAGACTTACACTCACATACAGACTTAGGCACACTCACACAGACTCACACTCACATACATACTTACACACAGACTTACACTCACATACAGACTTAGGCACACTCACACAGCTCACACACAGACTTACACTCACATACAGACTTAGGCACACTCACACAGCTCACACACAGACTTACACTCACATACAGACTTAGGCACACTCACACTCACATACATACTTACACTCACACACAGACTTACACTCACATACAGACATAGGCACACTCACACAGACACACACAGACTTACACTCACATACATACTTACACTCACACACAGACTTACACTCACATACAGACTTAGGCACACTCACACAGACACACACAGACTCACACTCACATACAGACTTACACTCACACACAGACTTACACTCACATACAGACTTAGGCACACTCACACAGACACACACAGACTTACACACAGCGACACGCACACACAGGCTTACACGCACACAGACACACACAGACTTACACTCACATACAGACTTAGGCACACTCACATACAGACTTAGGCACACTCACACAGACACACACACACTCACACTCACATACATACTTACACTCACACACAGACTTACACTCACATACAGACTTACACTCACACACAGACTTACACTCACATACAGACTTAGGCACACTCACACAGACACACACAGACTCACACTCACATACATACTTACACTCACACACAGACTTACACTCACATACAGACTTACACTCACATACAGACTTAGGCACACTCACACAGACACACACAGACTCACACTCACATACAGACTTACACTCACACACAGACTTACACTCACACACAGACTTACACTCACATACAGACTTAGGCACACTCACACAGACACACACAAACTTACACACAGCGACACATACACACAGGCTTACACTCACATACAGACTTAGGCACACTCACACAGACACACACAGACTCACACTCACATACAGACTTACACTCACACACAGACTTACACTCACATACAGACTTAGGCACACTCACACAGACACACACAAACTTACACACAGCGACACACACACACAGACTTACACTCACATACAGACTTAGGCACACTCACATACAGACTTAGGCACACTCACACAGACACACACACACTCACACTCACATACATACTTACACTCACACACAGACTTACACTCACATACAGACTTACACTCACACACAGACTTACACTCACATACAGACTTAGGCACACTCACACAGACACACACAGACTCACACTCACATACATACTTACACTCACACACAGACTTACACTCACATACAGACTTACACTCACATACAGACTTAGGCACACTCACACAGACACACACAGACTCACACTCACATACAGACTTACACTCACACACAGACTTACACTCACACACAGACTTACACTCACATACAGACTTAGGCACACTCACACAGACACACACAAACTTACACACAGCGACACACACACACAGGCTTACACTCACATACAGACTTAGGCACACTCACACAGACACACACAGACTCACACTCACATACAGACTTACACTCTCATGCAGACTTACACTCACATACAGACTTAGGCACACTCACACAGACACACACAGACTTACACACAGCGACACACACACACAGGCTTACACTCACACACACACAGATACACTCACAGACACACACACACTCACAGACTTACACACACTTACTCACTCACAGACACACACACTCACTCACACACACTCACACACAGATACACACAGGCTTACACACACTCGCTCACTCACAGACACACACACTCACTCACAGACACACACACTCACTCACAGACACACACACTCACTCACAGACACACACACACTCACAGACACACACACTCACTCACAGACGCACACACTCACAGACACTCACTCACAGACATGCACACTCACAGATACACACAGACTTACACACACTCACTCACAGACACACACACACTCACAGACACACGCAGGCTTACACACACTCACTCACACACACACACTCACTCTCAGAGAGGAAAAACAATACTGAGCAATAATATACGTGGCAAAATAAAGCAAGTGACCCAAAAAGATTTTGTATATTTCACAAAAAAGTATATAAAAATATTAATTTTGATTCAGTGTAAATAGAAAATGAAATCTGTTATCTGTAGACTGGATAATGGAACATTTTAAAAAATACAAACCTTTATTTTGTAAGCTATTACGTGTATTACGAGTATCATGTACATGAGTATTGTGAGCCTTCTCAGTAGGATGTGGCCAGTAATCACTGCTGGCACTTTGGATTGCCACATTTACATAGTTACATAGTAATTAAGGTTGGAAAAATACTTTAATCCATCAAGTTCAACCTTTTTAGATCTCCTCGGATCTGCAATATGCGGATTAATTGTTAATTTATACAGAGGAAGCGAAAAGAAAAAAAAGTGAATAATTTCCATTGCAGACCTGTGTGCATTTAGTCTCCTTGTAGAAGCAGAAACTAAACTGGGAGCTTCCTCTACAGCATAATTACAAGCAATAAGTAATTCATTCTATGCTATTTTAAAACATTTCTGCATTTATGTCGTTTTTTAAAAAAAAAATAGAATAAAGTAAACTTGAGACCTGATAGACCACTACAGTGTCTGTGTCTGCATGTGCTGCGGTGGGCAGACCCATACAGGGACTATTTGTTTAATGTCAGGCAGTAAATACAGAGCTTATAAGCACTTCTTAATATAGTACATGTCAGTAGACAGATACACATAGATATTATATATAACACCCAGAGATGCTCTGATAGGTTTATTATTTTATTGCTTTATCTGATTGAGACTCTGGATCCATAAAGTGATCAGACGGTCCGTCCCTGGCCGAGCCCGGATGCCCCTCTTAGTAGGCGGACGGATAGATATATAGTGCGCCAGAGTCAAGTGAGTCAGATCCAAGCAGAAAAGGTCAGGAATCCCCTTGTGTAACAATCCAAGGAATGTCTCAGAGCCGTGTAAACTAGTACAGTGATCTGCCGCCATTTATAGGGCCTCTATAGTCATATATCAAAGGGATGTCACTAGGTATATAATATTACTGACATGTACTTCTTTTTTATTAAGACGTGCTTATAAGACCTGTTTTTACTAGATTAAAACAAATAGTCCCTGTATGGGTCTGCCCACTGCAATGTATGCAGACACAGACTCTGCTGTACTTGTGACCATCTCTCTTCAATATGCTTCTAAGTCGTGGTCACTGATGGGTTAGGACACTACACTGCATATTCAGCCCTACAGAGTCTGTGTCTGCATAGTTCCCAAATTTCGTTGAAGACCTCTAGTAATATCACTTGTAAAGGCCTTAAACAAATGGGGGCACAAATGACATGTAAGTGATGGTTAAAAAGTAAAGTACTATTTTATTCTGCCCAGACCAATTATTGCTCTGACTTAAGGTGCAGTGCAGCGCTGTGGCCCCATAATCTGACTTGTTCCCTGAGTAAAGGCTGCTATGGTAAGATAACTCGAAACGCTTTAAAGCATGCAGACCGCATCTACTGGCGTATACACCAAGTCTGATCAGGCGTATACTGCTATGTATGACAGAACAGACGTACGTTTCGTCACCTTTTGTGGCTTTTTTAAAAAGAGTCAGTCCTTCAATGGAACAACATCTGAAATAAGTGTCACACTAAGATGATGATTGTAGTAAGACTTTATTCTCCAAATTTGGACCATATTGTATCTAAAAAAGGCGTATCATCATGTCAATTCATTAGCAAAATTATAGAGAGAGAGAAATGGAGGGGGAAAGGGAGGGGTAGGGGACATAGAGAGGGAGGGAGAGAGAGAGACAGAGGAAGGGAGGGAGACAGTAAGGGAAAGAGGAAGGGGAGAGAGAGGGAGGGAGGGAGAGAGAGAGAGAGAGAGAGAGTGAGGGGGCAGAGGGGTGGGGAGAGAGATAGGGGCAGGGAGGGAGAGAGAGGGAGGGAGACAGTGAGTGAAAGAGGAAGGGGAGACAGGGATATGGCACAGAGACAGAGAGGGTGCACAGAGAGAGGGAGAGAGGGCACAGAGAGAGAGGGTGCACAGAGATGTAGCTCAGAGAGAGTGAGAGGGTGCACAGAGAGAGACAGCACAGAGAGAGACAGCACAGAGAGAGACAGCACAGACAATTGATCATAACATATGACACCGTCATTTATGATGGAAAAGTTACTATTAGTTGGACTAATCCCAGTTCTGTTTATTCCTAGTCCATACAGTTTCCTGATATGCATTAACCCCTTGAGTACTTAGTTCTGTGTTACCCTTGATGTTATATAATGAAACAGATAATAATAAAATATTTTTTACATTACACATATGTTTATATTGGACAGTTAAGTGTCACATAGTATTGAAATGTCATCATTTATTTTTGTTTTTTGGTGCTGTCACTTTAACTGCTGCTGCCGTACTTTAGATTTTAAAACCATTTGCAAGTGGCTCTGACCTCAGTCACTCGTAGCAGTTCTCTCACAATGTTTCCAGGTGGGTGATTAACATAGCTAAGGAGATTTACTTTGGTCTTAAACATGGTGTAAACTGTGATGTAGGAGATCAACATAAAGCCCGATTTTGTGGGTGGAATTTAGTAAAATCCGGATCCTGTCCTGAATTCACCAGATAACCAACTGGGCTAGCGGGTCGCAAACAGGTAAAGATTAAATATCAAACATAAGAAAGCCACTCATGAAGTATAAAAAAGCCCCAGGAAACGCCGACACTCACAGAGCGCACAATAATAATAATAACACGTCGTACACATGCGAGCCGCAGCCGCGCGTCTGACGCGTTTCCTTTTCTCTATAAATAAATATGTCACAGACAACAATAAAAATCATTTATCATAAGGATTGTAATAACATAAAAATACCGAGAAGGAGGGAGGTGGGATGTTGTGAGGAGGGGAAGGTGTAGAGTGTGAGGAGGGGAAGGCGTAGAGATGGGAGAAGATTGAAGGTAATGTCAGTCAGTCACCTCCTCCCCTCTACTCCTTGACCTTCTTTCTGGTCCTTCCCTCCCCTCCTTTTGACCCACCCCACTTTGTCCTCCCCTCCTCCCCTTTCCTTTGCCGCCCTTGACCTCCTCTTCTTCCCTCATCCCCTCTACTCCCCTGACCTCCTCTCTCCTCTCATTCCTTCATCTCCTCCCTCTCCTCACCTCTTCTCCTCTTCACCACTCAACTCCTCACTGGTCCAAGTGACATGTTCATCAGTCACCTCCACACCTCTCCTCCCCTCCACTCCTTTTGCCCTCCCCTCCTCCCTATCTATATAGGCCGCGTCTTATCTGTATAAATATCTTATCTATATATCTATATAGGCCGAGTCTTATCTATATACACATCTTATCTATATATCTATATATAGGCCGTGTCTTATCTATATACACATCTTATCTATATATCTATATAGGCCGTGTCTTATCTATATAAATATCGTATCTATATATCTATATAGGCTGAGTCTTATCTACATAAATATCTTATCTATATATCTATATAGGCTGAGTCTTATCTATATAAATATCTTATCTATATATATATATATATATAGGCCGAGTCTTAGCTATATACATATCTTATCTATATATCTATATAGAACGAGTCTTATCTATATAAATATCTTATCTATATATTTATATAGGCTGTGTCTTATCTATATACATATCTTATCTATATATCTATATAGGCGAAGTCTTATCTATATAAATATCTTATCTGTATAAATATCTTATCTATATATCTATATAGGCCGTGTCTTATCTATATAAATATCTTATCTATATATCTATATAGGCAGAGTCTTATCTATATAAATATCTTATCTGTATAAATATCTTATCTATATATCTATATAGGCCGTGTCTTATCTATATAAATATCTTATCTATATATCTATATAGGCCGTGTCTTATCTATATACATATCTTATCTATATATCTATATAGGCGAAGTCTTATCTGTATAAATATCTTATCTATATAAATATCTTATCTATATATCTATATAGGCCGAGTCTTATCTATATAAATATCTTATCTGTATAAATATCTTATCTATATAAATATCTTATCTATATATCTATATAGGCCGAGTCTTAGCTATATACATATCTTATCTATAAAAATATCTTATCTATATATCTATATAGGCCGTGTCTTATCTATATACATATCTTATCTATATATCTATATAGGCGAAGTCTTATCTATATAAATATCTTATCTATATAAATATCTTATCTATATATCTATATAGGCAGAGTCTTATCTGTATAAATATCTTATCTGTATATCTATATAGGCAGAGTCTTATCTGTATAAATATCTTATCTGTATAAATATCTTATCTATATATCTATATAGGCCGTGTCTTATCTATATAAATATCTTATCTATATATCTATATAGGCCGTGTCTTATCTATATACATATCTTATTTATATATCTATATAGAACGAGTCTTATCTATATAAATATCTTATCTATATAAATATCTTATCTATATATCTATATAGGCAGACTCTTATCTGTATAAATATCTTATCTGTATATCTATATAGGCAGAGTCTTATCTGTATAAATATCTTATCTGTATAAATATCTTATCTATATATCTATATAGGCCGTGTCTTATCTATATAAATATCTTATCTATATATCTATATAGGCCGTGTCTTATCTATATACATATCTTATCTATATATCTATATAGGCCGTGTCTTAGCTATATACATATCTTATCTATATATCTATATAGAACGAGTCTTATCTATATAAATATCTTATCTATATAAATATCTTATCTATATATCTATATAGGTCGTGTCTTATCTATATACATATCTTATCTATATATCTATATAGGCAGAGTCTTATCTGTATAAATATCTTATCTGTATAAATATCTTATCTATATATCTATATAGGCCGTGTCTTATCTGTATAAATATCTTATCTGTATAAATATCTTATCTATATATCTATATAGGCGAAGTCTTATCTGTATAAATATCTTATCTGTATAAATATCTTATCTATATATCTATATAGGCGATGTCTTATCTGTATAAATATCTTATCTGTATAAATATCTTATCTATATATCTATATAGGCGATGTCTTATCTGTATAAATATCTTATCTATATAGGCCGAGTCTTATCTATATACACATCTTATCTATATATCTATATAGAACGAGTCTTATCTATATAAATATCTTATCTATATATCTATATAGGCTGTGTCTTATCTATATACATATCTTATCTATATATCTATATAGGCGAAGTCTTATCTGTATAAATATCTTATCTGTATAAATATCTTATCTATATATCTATATAGGCGATGTCTTATCTGTATAAATATCTTATCTATATAGGCCGAGTCTTATCTATATACACATCTTATCTATATATCTATATAGGCCGTGTCTTATCTATATACACATCTTATCTATATATCTATATAGGCCGAGTCTTATCTATATACACATCTTATCTATATATCTATATAGGCCGAGTCTTATCTATATACACATCTTATCTATATATCTATATAGGCCGTGTCTTATCTATATACACATCTTATCTATATATCTATATATAGGCCGTGTCTTATCTATATAAATATCTTATCTGTAGAATTCTTCTCTCATTATTGGAAATGACCCCAAAGCCCAGTAGATATTTCTGATCTATTGGACGCATTGGAGAGCAGTGAGAGGGTTAATGTCTCCCATACGTGCTCATTTACTCTCCTATCTGTAGTATTTTTGGCCCTAGATAAGGTTTTCCGCACTGTATGCAACAGCAGTGATTAGATATGGGGCACTGTGTGTAACTGCACCTGTTGGCATGGCACGGCGCGGGTAACTCTTATAATAGTGCCAACCACACCATAGGTGGGTGCAGACACACAGCCTCAGAGCTTGGCGTAATGGCGCATGACCCCTGGAAATAATGCACTGGGGTCACTGCCTGCATGTATTATAAAGAGTTCATGTATCTAATGTAAATATAATATAAATTATTCTTTATTGTGTGGCTCCATTTTCTTTTCTGACCTGATTCTATCTGCTGGGATGATGAATAATTATAAACTAAGATTTGTTTCCATTGGTCTTGTTTAAAGCATTGGTAGTTTTAGCTTCCACATTCCACTTCGGCAGACAGACATTTTCACACTTTCTCTGATTAGGAAGTTGATCAGTATAAATTAAAATGGTATATTCCACAATAATTGCTTGCAAAAATGAATAAATTGGAGGCTGTTATAGATTCTCACCTTCTTGAGCCTCCATTTTTTCTTCCTGTTCTCTCACATGAAGGGTGCCAAGTTTCACTAGACGATGCCAAACAGCCTTCTGGAACCTCCAGCTTTTCATACTGTTCTCTCTCATGCAGGGTGCCAAGTTTCACAGCTAGACAGTGCCACACTGAGGGGCTGCAGACACACAGCATATCACTGCATGTAGTGTGAATCCCCTCCCAAGTGGACAGCTGTGCAAGTTGGTAACACACATGAGAGAAAACAGGAAGAAAGGAGGGCTATAGAAGGTGAGGATTGATTACTTTGGGGACTTCCTAAAAGTAAATGCAATTTTACATCAACATTTAATTGAGTTGAATATAATTATTTATATGATGTCATTGCTTTTATCTGGTCACATGTTATAGTGAAAAGTATGAACCTGCTATAGGACTGGAAGATGCATGTCCCTAATGACCACAGATAGGAGTCTCATCCAGTTAGTCTCATTACTACTGTATATTGCGCTCTTTTCAGGAATTAGACCTTTATTATCTTTAATATGTACTTGTGGTTTAGTGGGAGCCGCCATTGTTTTCTGTTTATCTGCTTCTACAACTGGGAAGGACCTTGAATGCAAATAAAAAAAATCAGCTTCTTCTACTGAAATGTGCCCCTCTGCATTACCAATGTTTTCAATCTAATTAATGGGAGTCACAACGGTCGCCTCTCCCTTTGTAAATGCAGCTACACAAAGAAGCAATGGCGGCCCCTCTATAAACGATGCTCCTCACTATCAAGTCTAGTTCTTCAGTAGAGCATTATTATATCCTAACTGTATGTGCTGCTACCACCTCTGTTGGAAGGCGGTGCCACATATCCACACTCTTATTAAAGTACTTCTACCCTCTTTGTGTTACAGACAGGAGGATGCCCGGGCTCCTGAACCGTGTGACTGGGGCCCCCCTGCCCCTCACAGCGGCGGAGATCAGCTCCTGTGTGAGTGGGTACGCTCTGGGCATGACGGCCTCACTGACTTACAGTAATCCAGACTCACAGCCCATTGAAGGTAAGGCCCACTGTGCCACTGCTTTTATCTGTAATAACCCGGCCTGTGCTGCTATCTATATTACATATACCTCACTATACCATGCTGTGCCACTTGTACCCTCTCTCCCCTCTGTTGTAGCATCCCTCCTTTCTGTGCTGTGCCACCTCTCCTCCCACCACCCTCTACAGTGCCACCTCTTCTCCCTCCTCCCTCTGCAGTGCCACCTCTCCTTCCTCTGCAGTGCCACCTCTCTTCCCTCCTCCCTCTGCAGTGCCACCACTACTCCCTCCTCTTTCTGCAGTGCCACCACTCCTCCCTCCTCCCTCTGCAGTGCCACCTCTCCTTCCTCTGCAGTGCCACCTCTCCTCCCTCCTCCCTCTGCAGTGCCACCTCTCCTCCCTCCTCCCTCTGCAGTGCCACCACTCCTCCCTCTGCATTGCCACCTCTCCTCCCTCCTCCCTCTGCAGTGCCACCACTCCTCCCTCCTCCCTCTGCAGTGCCACCGCTCCTCCCTCCTCCCTCTGCAATGCCACCTCTCCTCCCTCCTCCCTCTGCAGTGCCATCTTTCCTCCCTCCTCCCTTTGCAGTGCCACCTCTCCCCCTCCTCCTTCTACAGTGCCACCTCTTCCCCTCCTCCCTCTGCAGTGCCACCTCTCCTCCCTCTGCTGTGCCACCTTTCCTCCCTCCTCCCTTCTGCAGTGCCACCTCTCCTCCCTCCTCCCTTCTGCAGTGCCACCTCTCCTCTCTCTTCCCTATGCAGTGCCATCTCTCCTCTCTCTGCAGTGCCACCTCCCCTTCCTCTGCAGTGCCACCTCTCCTCCCTCTACAGTGCCACCACTCCTCCCTCTGCATTGCCACCTTTCCTCCCTCCTCACTCTGCAGTGGCACCACTCCTCCCTCTGCAGTGCAACCTCTCCTCCCTTCTCCCTCTGCAGTGCCACCTTTCCTCCCTCCTCACTCTGCAGTGCCACCTCTCCTCCCTCTACAGTGCCACCACTCCTCCCTCTGCATTGCCACCTTTCCTCCCTCCTCACTCTGCAGTGGCACCACTCCTCCCTCTGCAGTGCAACCTCTCCTCCCTCCTCCCTCTGCAGTGCCACCTTTCCTCCCTCCTCACTCTGCAGTGCCACCACTCCTCCCTCTGCAGTGCCACCTCTCCTCCCTCCTCCCTCTGCAGTGCTACCTCTCCTCCCTCCTCCCTTTGCAGCGCCACCTCTCCTCCCTCCTCCCTTTGCAGTGCCACCTCTCCTTCCTCTGCAGTGCCACCTCTCCTCTCTCCTCCCTTTGCAGTGTCACCTCTCCTCCCTCTGCAGTGCCACCTCTCCTCCCTCCTCCCTCTCCAGTGCCACCACTCCTCCCTCCTCCCTTTGCAGTGGCACATCTCTGATCTCCTCCCTTTGCAGTGCCACCTCTCCTCCCTCCTCCCTTTGCAGTTCCACGTCCCTTATCTCCTCCCTCTGCAGTGCCACCTCTCCTCCCTCCTCCCTCTGCAGTGCCACCACTCCTCCCTCTGCAGTGCCACCTCTCCTTCCTCTGCAGTGCCACCTCTCTTCCCTCCTCCCTCTGCAGTGCCACCACTCCTCCCTCCTCCCTCTGCAGTGCCACCTCTCCTCCCTCCTCCCTCTGCAGTGCCACCACTACTCCCTCCTCTCTCTGCAGTGCCACCTTTCCTCCCTCCTCACTCTGCAGTGGCACCACTCCTCCCTCTGCAGTGCAACCTCTCCTCCCTCCTCCCTCTGCAGTGCCACCTTTCCTCCCTCCTCACTCTGCAGTGCCACCACTCCTCCCTCTGCAGTGCCACCTCTCCTCCCTCCTCCCTCTGCAGTGCTACCTCTCCTCCCTCCTCCCTTTGCAGCGCCACCTCTCCTCCCTCCTCCCTTTGCAGTGCCACCTCTCCTTCCTCTGCAGTGCCACCTCTCCTCTCTCCTCCCTTTGCAGTGTCACCTCTCCTCCCTCTGCAGTGCCACCTCTCCTCCCTCCTCCCTCTCCAGTGCCACCACTCCTCCCTCCTCCCTTTGCAGTGGCACATCTCTGATCTCCTCCCTTTGCAGTGCCACCTCTCCTCCCTCCTCCCTTTGCAGTTCCACGTCCCTTATCTCCTCCCTCTGCAGTGCCACCTCTCCTCCCTCCTCCCTCTGCAGTGCCACCACTCCTCCCTCTGCAGTGCCACCTCTCCTTCCTCTGCAGTGCCACCTCTCTTCCCTCCTCCCTCTGCAGTGCCACCACTCCTCCCTCCTCCCTCTGCAGTGCCACCTCTCCTCCCTCCTCCCTCTGCAGTGCCACCACTACTCCCTCCTCTCTCTGCAGTGCCACCACTCCTCCCTCCTCTCTCTGCAGTCTCACCTCTCCTCCCTCCTCTCTCTGCAGTCTCACCTCTCCTCCCTCCTCTCTCTGCAGTGCCACCACTCCTCCCTCCTCCCTCTGCAGTGCCACCTCTCCTCCCTCCTCCCTCTGCAGTGCCACCACTACTCCCTCCTCTCTCTGCAGTGCCACCTCTCCTCCCTCCTCTCTCTGCAGTCTCACCTCTCCTCCCTCCTCTCTCTGCAGTCTCACCTCTCCTCCCTCATCTCTCTGCAGTGCCACCACTCCTCCCTCCTCCCTCTGCAGTGCCACCTCTCCTCCCTCCTCTCTCTGCAGTCTCACCTCTCCTCCATCCTCCCTTTGCAGTGCCACATCTCCCCCTCCTCCTTCTGCAGTGCCATCTCTTCTCCCTCCTCCCACAGAAGTGCCACCTCTCCTCCCTCTACAGTGCCACCACTCCTCTCTCTGCCATGCCACCTCTCCTCCCTCCTCCCTCTGCAGTGCCACCTCTCCTCCCTTTGCAGTGCCACCTCTCCTCCCTCCTCCCTCTGCAGTGCTACCTCTCCTCCCTCGTCCCTTTGCAGTGTCACCACTCCTCCCTCCTCCCTCTGCAGTGCTACCTCTCCTCCCTCCTCCCTTTGCAGTGCCACCTCTCCTCCCTTTGCAGTGCCACCTCTCCTCCCTCCTCCCTCTGCAGTGCTACCTCTCCTCCCTCGTCCCTTTGCAGTGTCACCACTCCTCCCTCCTCCCTCTGCAGTGCTACCTCTCCTCCCTCCTCCCTTTGCAGTGCCACCTCTCCTTCCTCTGCAGTGCCACCTCTCCTCTCTCCTCCCTTTGCAGTGCCACCTCTCCTCCCTCTGCAGTGCCACCTCTCCTGCCTCCTCCCTCTGCAGTGCCACCTCTCCTCCCTCCTCCCTCTGCAGTGCCACCTTTCCTCCCTCCTCACTCTGCAGTTCCACCACTCCTCCCTGTGCAGTGCCACCACTCCTCCCTCCTCCCTCTGCAGTGCCACCTCTCTTCCCTCTGCAGTGCCACCACTACTCCCTCCTCTCTCTGCAGTGCCACCACTCCCCCCTCCTCCCTCTGCATTGCCATCTCTCCTCCCTCCTCCCTTTGCAGTGCCACCTCTCCCCCTCCTCCCTTTGCAGTGCCACCTCTCCCTCCTCCTCCCTCTGCATTGCCATCTCTCCTCCCTCCTCCCTTTGCAGTGCCACCTCTCCCCCTCCTCCCTTTGCAGTGCCACCTCTTCTACCTCCTCTCTCTGCAGTGCCACCTCTTCTCCATCCTCCCTTTGCAGTGGCAATAACTTATCTTCTCCCTCTGCAGTGCCACCTCTCCTTCCTCCTCCCTCTACAGTCCCTCCTCCCTCTGCAGTGCCACCACTCCTTCCTCTGCATTGCCACCTCTCTTCCCTCCTCCCTATGCAGTGCCACCACTCCTCCCTCCTCCCTCTGCAGTGCCACCTCTCCTCCCTCTGCAGTGCCACCACTACTCCCTCCTCTCTTTGCAGTGCCACCTCTCCTCCCTCCTCCCTCTGCAGTGTCACCTCTCCTCCATCCTCCCTCTGCAGTGCCATATCTCCTCCCTCCTCCCTTTGCAGTGCCACCTCTCCCCCCTCCTCCCTCTGCTGTGCCACCTCTCCTCCCTCCTCCCTCTGCAGTGCCACCTCTCCTCCCTCCCCCCTCTGCAGTGCCACCTTTCCTCCCTCCTCCCTTTGCAGTGCCACCTCTCCTCCCACCACAGTGCCACCTGTCCTCCTTCCTCCCACTGCAGTGCCACCTCTCCTCCCTCTGCAGTGCCACCTCTCCTCCCTCCTCCCTCTGCAGTGCCACCACTCCTCCCTCTACAGTGCCACCTCTCCCCCCTCCTCCCTCTGCAGTGTCACCTCTCCTCCATCCTCCCTCTGCAGTGCCATATCTCCTCCCTCCTCCCTTTGCAGTGCCACCTCTCCCCCCTCCTCCCTCTGCTGTGCCATCTCTCCTCTCTTTGCGGTGCCACCTCTAACACTCCTCCCTCTGCAGTGCCACCTCCCCTCCCTCCTCCCTCTGCAGTGCCACCTCTCCTCCCTCCCCCCTCTGCAGTGCCACCTTTCCTCCCTCCTCCCTTTGCAGTGCCACCTCTCCTCCCACCACAGTGCCACCTGTCCTCCTTCCTCCCACTGCAGTGCCACCTCTCCTCCCTCTGCACTGCCACCTCTCCTCCCTCCTCCCTCTGCAGTGCCACCACTCCTCCCTCTACAGTGCCACCTCTCTTCCCTCCTCCCTCTGCAGTGCCACCCTCCCTCTGCATTGCCACCTTTCCTCCCTCCTCACTCATCCTTTACTTAACTTATTGTGGCTCATTATGGTTCCACATATAACTGATTCGTGGGGTGCGTTTATTTTTTCTCACACGGTTACTGAATGTTGGCTGATTATTTTATGTTTAGCAAATAATGACAGTTTATTTGTCATAGGAGGTTAAATTAATCTACTGATAGAACCAGATGTAGGTGAGGGTCAGATAGAGTTAATAGAGGGTCCCGGGGCAAAAGCTATTAGGCCCTCTGGGGTCATCTCTCTCTCTCTCTATCAGGTGATTGAGTCTCGTGGGGGGTAAGCAGGTCCTCCACTTTCTATTCCACCCCTGCAGATCATGTCCCACTCCATGCCCCACCCCTGCAGATTCTGTCCCACTCCATGTCCCACCCCTGCAGATCCTGTCCCCCTCAATGTTCCACACTTGCAGATCCTCTCTCACTCCATGTCCCACCCCGGCAGATCCTGTCCCCCTCAATGTTCCACACTTGCAGATCCTCTCTCACTCCATGTCCCACCCCTGCAGATCCTGTCCCACTCCATGTCCCACCCCTGCAGATCCTGTCCCTCTTCCTGTCCCACCCCTGCAGATCCTGTCCCTCTTCCTGTCCCACCCATGCAGATCCTGTCCCTCTTCCTGTCCCACCCCTGCAGATTCTGTCTCACTTCCTGTCCCACCCCTTCAGATCATGTCTCACTTCCTATCCCACCCCTGCAGATGCTGCCCCCCCTGCAGATCCTGTCTCACTTCCTGTCCCACCCCTGCAGATCCTGTGCCACTTCCTGCACCACCCCTCCAGATCCTGTGCCACTTCCTGCACCACCCCTCCAGATCCTGTGCCACTTCCTGCCCCATCCTTCCAGATCCTGTCCCACTCCATGTCCCACCCTGCAGATCCTGTGCCACTTCCTGTCCCACCTCTGCAGATCCTGTCCCACCCCTGCAGATCCTGTCCCACTCCATGTCCCACCCATGCAGATCCTGTGCCACTTGCTGTCCCACCCCTGCAGATGCTGTCCCACCCCTGCAGATCCTGTCCCACTCCTGCAGATCCTGTCCCACTTACTGTCCCACCCCTGCAGATCCTGTCTCACTTCCTGTCCCACCCCTGCAGATCCTGTGCCACTTCCTGCACCACCCCTCCAGATCCTATGCCACTTCCTGCCCCATCCTTCCAGATCCTGTCCCACTCCATGTCCCACCCTGCAGATCCTGTGCCACTTCCTGTCCCACCCCTGCAGATCCTGTCCCACCCCTGCAGATCTTGTCCCACCCATGCAGATCCTGTGCCACTTGCTGTCCCACCCCTGCAGATGCTGTCCCACCCCTGCAGATCCTGTCCCACCCCTGCAGATCCTGTCCCACTCCTGCAGATCCTGTCCCACTTACTGTCCCACCCCTGCAGATCCTGTCTCACTTTCTGTCCCACCCCTGCAGATCCTGTGCCACTCCATGTCCCACCCCTGCAGATTCTGTCCCACTCCATGTCCCACCCCTGCAGATCCTATCCCACTCCATGTCCCACCCCTGCAGATCCTATCCCACTCCATGTCCCACCCCTGCAGATCCTGTGCCACTTCCTGTCCCACTCCAGCAGATCCTGTCCCACTCCTGCAGATCCTGTCCCACCCCTGCACATCCAGTCTCACTTTCTGTCCCACCCCTGCAGATCCGGTTTTCAGCTTATAGTTTCTCACAAGAAAATCTACTTTTTTAATCATAATAAACTACCATTTAATCAAGTCAGAGCCTCTTCAAGACTTCAGCTAAGACACGCCACCAGCTGAGTTATTGAGCTCTATGGGATACGCAGAGCACAGCCTAATGAACATTTTGTTAGAAGGACGGCCTAACATTGTTGCAAAAGCAGTTTGCACAAGGATTAAAAGCATTTTTAAATCTTCACAGTGTTCATTGTGTGAGGCTCCTGCACGTGTGAATGTATGGTATGATATTTGGGGTAGATAAAAGACATTTAGTGGTCTCTGTGCCCCCCAGCTCTCTTCGTGTACCCCCTGAATGAGCACACCCTGGTGGTGGGATTCGAGGCTGTAATCTGCAGGCGCATCGTTACAGTCCAGATTAAGGACAAAGCCAAGATGGACGAGTCGTACTATGATTACTGCAGCATGTCCAGTGGGCGGTTCCCAGAAGGTAAGTGAGGTACTAGTGGGGTCATAGAGGCTAAGAGAAGGGGCAGTCAGGCTCAGAGGGTAAGAGAGAGGGGCAGTGGGGCCCAGAGGGTAAGAGAGAGGGGCAGTGGGGCCCAGAGGGTAAGAGAGAGGGGCAGTGGGGCCCAGAGGGTAAGAGCAAGGGGCAGTGGGGCCCAGAGGGTAAGAGAGAGGGGCAGTGGGGCCCAGAGGGTAAGAGCAAGGGGCAGTGGGGCCCAGAGGGTAAGAGAGAGGGGCAGTGGGGCCCAGAGGGTAAGTGATAGGGGCAGTGGGGCCCAGAGGGTAAGAGAGAGGGGCAGTGGGGCCCAGAGGGTAAGAGCAAGGGGCAGTGGGGCCCAGAGGGTAAGAGAGAGGGGCAGTGGGGCCCAGAGGGTAAGAGCAAGGGGCAGTGGGGCCCAGAGGGTAAGAGAGAGGGGCAGTGGGGCCCAGAGGGTAAGAGAGAGGGGCAGTAGTTACGACTACTTCATAAAAAATACAAAAAACATATATTGTTCGTAGTTTTATTTAGATGCAATATGTGAAGATGAAATATCTTGAAAATGGTGAAATTAAAATGTAGCTTTTATTTTGTTTTTTTTTAACTAATCTCCCAACTATTTAAATAAAAAAATAAAACACAAAAACATATATTCTGTTGTCAGTTTAATACTTTTTTTTAATTGAGGTGCAAAGTTTGAAGATGAATCCTCTTGAAAAGAGTGAAATTAAAATGTAACTTTTATTTAGATTTTTAAAATCTCCCAACTATTCCAATAAAAAAAAAAAAAATTAGAATACAAAATAAAAACATATAATATGTGATCAGTTTAATATTTTTTTGTTCCAATGCACGATTTGAGAATAGATCATCTTGAAAAGGGTCAAATTAAAGAGTAACCTTTATTTAGGTTATTAACACAACTAATCCCTCAACTAATTCAAAAAATACAAAAACATATATTGCTAGTCATATTTTTATTTAGATGCACAATTTGAAGATGAATCATCTTGGAAAAGATGACATTTTTTTTTTTTTAGTAAATCACAAATTCCCCAAATTTTTAACATAAAAAAATAACATCTGAAATAAAAGAACTTATTGTTGACTTGTCATATTATTTGCTGTTTATCTTATGTATATAAATGTGTGTTTATGTGTACATTGGCGTTACTTTTCCAAGGACTAATGGAAAGTGCATTCGTTTACAAACATAGAAGAAAGAATTCCCTGGAAAATAAAATGAAACAACTTAGTAAAGAACAATGTCATATAAAGGTTAAAAATAAATACTTGATAAAAAAATATTTATGGTTTAAGTATTCAAAGTATCCCAACAAATGGGAGGTGCTCAGTGCTATAGGTCTGGTCACCTACTCTGAGCGGCCTCTTGTGCCCTTCACAGGGAGAAATATCCTGCAGTATATCAGTCTGGTCCCACTCACTAGAGTGATCCAGCCCCAAAATACCAGGCAATTCTACCCGGAACAGGAGAAACCGCAAACCCCAGACGTATGTTTCGGCCTTTATGGGCCTCGTCAGTGAGGTGCGGCTGGACTCGCTTTCTTTTAGACTCAAAATATCACCTAAATACGCACAGGGGTCCTTTAATGGTTTTATCTTCCTGTAAAGATCTGGACACTGTAAATAATTATCTCTCAGACGTCTCGCTGGCGCAGGAACCCGAACTAATCCTAATCCCATGGACAGTTTACAACCAATTTTACAATAAATCTGATTAGGCTCAGATTAATACTAACCGGGGTCACTAACGAGATAATTACAGCCAGCCCTTAAATACGTTATAATAATACCTGAGATAGAAATCCTCACAGATTGATAGATAGAGACAGACAGAGATAGATAGATAGACATCTAGTCAGTGTCAGCATACACTGCAGAGGGCAGACCCATACAGGGACTGTTTGTATTATTTTAGGCAGTAAAACAGAGCTTATAAGCACTTCCTAATAAAATAAAGTACATGTCAGTAAACACCCAGGGACCTGCCATATCCCTTTGTGGTTTGAGGTATTGTGCTGTTATGTGGATGGAAGTCAGTGATTTATAGTCCTTTAAGGACCTTCAGGTTAGGGAAAGCTTGGAGCCGCCAGTCCCAGGTCATTCTCATCTCATATAGTCTAACTAAATAATATGTGCTGCTCCTGTGCTGACAATAAGGTGGGAGGGATGGGAATGCCGGGATGTGGGGATGTGGTAGGACCAGGCAGCGCGCCCATGAGCCCTGAAATGACTGTGCAAATAAAGCGCCCCTAGGCAGGTGCCTTGTGCCCCTAGGCAGGGCTACATCCGTTCAGTCCGTTATATTAAATACAAATTTATAGAACTGGGAAATATATAAATAGATTATATATAATGATGTTTTTAGCGTTGATGATGATGAGCGCCAGGCGCGCCCAGCTATTGACGTCTCTCGTTTTCCCCCTCACAGGGAGAATTCTTCTGGATGAAGATTTGGAGAGAATCATCTTTGTAGCCAATCTGGGGGCCGTCCCGGCCCAGGAGAGCGTGTCCGTGCTCATCAGCACCTCCTCCGAGCTGCCCACCCTCTCCAGCGGCGCCGTCAGGGTGCTGCTCCCGCCCGTGTGCGTCCCGCGCGTGTCCCACTGCACCCCGGAAAGCGGCCTCGCCTCCATGACACCCCTCAGACTGTAAGAATATTTGTATATATATATATGGCCAACACATACACGTGCGCTCATCTGCATGTCTAAAAGGCGGGGATATGCAAATGAGAAGACAATGTACCTTACTCTTTGTATCCAAAAAATAATTGCTATGGTACATTGTCTTCTCATTTGCATATCCCCGCCTTTTAGACATGCAGAGGAGCACACGCGTGTGTCTGTACGGGGAGAGCCTCTCTTATGTTATATATAGTTAGTTACTCCTTGGAGTCTGACCATCGTCTTGGCTTTTTCATGTGGCTTTACACTGAGCAGAATAGATTGGGAATTAGCAATTATTGGCCATCATCTCCCATTTCTAAGAGATATCAGCCTGTCCTAGATTTGCTATTGGAACCTGCATCACTTTAATGGTAATCACAGCCGATATAAGTCGTTCTTCAAGGGACACAGAAAAGCCTCTATAAAAGGGAAATGATATACAATCATAAGACCGGACGACCCTGCGCTTCTCTAATTAAATAAACATGTGTTACATTTAATAAATAACGAATAGCTGGATAAACGTAATTAAATATCGTCCCTGCGCCGCGATCCTGTGTGATTAACGCTCCCGTGGCGCTCCGCTTCCTCCTGCTCTCAGGTGCACTTTTATTGGAGATAATGCCACTCCTACATCGTATATTTAATGGTGTTGCATTATCATTTAATCTGACCGCACATGAGAAGTATCCCTTGTATTGCTAGATCATGTGTCCCATGTGTATCCGTGCGCCGCGCAAAAGGCTTCACAACGACCGCAATGTCCTGGCCGCAGTGTCTTGTGCATGCTTGTGAAATATGTAACACTAGCGAATTGCCCGTCAAAAAATGACGGCAATGAAATAGTAAGGTAGCTAAATTAGTAAATGAATATATTGTACGTATTTTGAAGCATTGTGATGAAGAGCTGGCAATCTGTGTTGATGCTGCTGCAGCATTAGTGGTGTGGAGCTGCTGTATAAGCATGCTGAATGTGTGCAGTGTAACACTGTGCGTGCGCGAGACCAAACCGTTAGCGTAGTCGTGTACTTCCGCATTGGTGTAAAATGGCGAGTAATGTGTGGTATAGGTCTGTATCGGAATATCCGTAGGTGTTTTGTGGTGTTTTGCGAGTTTCTTGTGGTGTTTTGCGAGTTTAGAGTGCTGTAGCCTCGTTTTCGTTTTGTTCGGCGGCCATTTTTTCTCTCGCTTCGTTTTTTTTTTAGTCTCTAAACTGTTTTATTTCGAGTAAAATCGAGGTGTAAGTTGCATTTTTGAGGTCCTGGGTGCTCCCTCTTGGTGTAGGTAAGTTTTTTATGTATGTGCTGTGTGTATGTATTGTGTTTTAAATGTTTGTATGTCGGCGTGTTGCGTCCGATGTTTGCGAGGTCGTAATGTGTGGTAACGTGTTTCGTACGTTGTTTGCGTGCCTCGTAAAATTTAGCGAGTGTCGTAATGTGTGTGTCGTGTTTTTTGAGTAGCGACGTGAATTTTGCGAGGGTTTGAGGCCCTTGGCCAGTGACCTCGCCAGCAACTGAGTCCCTCGCTTCGCGAGGGGCCTCAGTTGCTGGCATGGAGCGCCTTCGGCGCTCCATGCCAGCAACTGAGGCCCTTGCCCAGTGACCTCGCCAGCAACTGAGTCCCTCGCTTCGCGAGGGGCCTCAGTTGCTGGCATGGAGCGCCTTCGGCGCTCCATGCCAGCAACTGAGACCCGTGCCCAGTGACCTCGCCAGCAACTGAGGCCCTCGCTTCGCGAGGGGCCTCAGTTGCTGGCATGGAGCGCCGAAGGCGCTCCATGCCAGCAACTGAGGCCCCTTGCCCAGTGACCTCGCTACGCAAGGGCCGCGGCTCGCTGCGCGAGCCGCGGCCCTCGCTACGCAAGGGCCGCGGCTCGCTACGCGAGGGCCGCGGGCTCGCTATGCGAGCCCGCAAGCGTGAGCAACGACTCGTACGCTCACAACTATATATGTGATAAGAACATTCCACCTTGTCCGGTTTCATCACATAAACCTGATGGAGGCTGGGACGTGTTGTTTATCTCTAAGTGGAGGGAAAGGTGTAAGGACAGGAGGAAGGGAGAGGTGAGGGGGATTTGTGGCATAATTTGACTTTATTGATTTTGACACCTCCCCCCTTCCCTAGCACAGACGCCTTCTCTCCAGGATATATCATGGATGCCCCCGGGGCTAGCGGAGATATCACAATGTATTATTGTTTTTAAATTAAAATCTATCTTTATAATATTTTCCCTGTGAGTTGTTTCGGTGTAGATGTCAGAATATTATCTCATATCGTTCTGATCACACGCGGAGCAAGAGTCTGAGATCCAGTCCGAGATTTCCTTGGAGTTATTTTCTAGGACACTTTCTCAGACTATGAAATCTCGAAGGTTTATTTTAAGATAGCAGATTTCTGGATAAATAAAAGTATAATTATACCAGATTATGCCATATTATATCAGATTATGTCTTATATCAGATTATATCAGATTATATCACATTATATAATATTATATCATATTATTCCAAATTATATCAGATTATTCCAGATTATATCAGATTATTCCAGATTATATCAGATTATATAAGATTATAACAGATTATTCCAGATTATATTAGATTATATCAGATTATATCAGATTATTCCAGATTATATCAGATTATTCCAGATTATATCAGATTATTCCAGATTATATCAGATTATATAAGATTATAACAGATTATTCCAGATTATATTAGATTATATCAGATTATATCAGATTATTCCAGATTATATCAGATTATATTAGATTATATCACATTATTCCAGATTATATCAGATTATATCAGATTATTCCAGATTATATCACATTGCTGCAGTGACAAAGCATATGTTTCAGTTATTGCAGAAATGTTTTTTACAACAATCATTTGCAAATACATTTATTTGTGTACATTTTATTTCTGCAATAGCCCGGGCGTCTGGTCTCTTTTATGACCCCAGACCTAGCGAGGTCTAACATAACTCATTTATATACCAAGACACTTAGAGGAGGAAAGGGACAGATCTCAGACTTCTCTTTGCAATTTGCTTTTTAATTTGTCCCCAGGAGAGAGCCCGGGCTGACAGGGGGCAGCAAGAAGCTTTGCCTGGCTACCCTGCTGGAGACAGAAGCTGTGAACTCCATTGAGTATGAACTCACCTTCCACCTGGAGATCCGGGCTCCCTACCTACTGGCAGGTATGTGAGGAGCTGCCACTGAACTGCAGGGAGAGGCTGAATGGGATGGGCAACTGAACTGCAGGGGTGGGATAAACAGGACTGCAGGGGTGGGATAAACAGGACTGCAGGGAGAGGCTGAATGGGATGGGCAACTGAACTGCAGGGGTGGGATAAACAGTACTGCAGGGGCGGGGACAACTGAACTGCAGGGAGAGGCTGAATGGGATGGGCAACTGAACTGCAGGGGTGGGCCAAACAGGACTGCAGGGGCGGGGACAACTGAACTGTAGGGAGACACTGAATGGGATGGGCAACTGAACTGCAGGGGTGGGCCAAACAGGACTGCAGGGGCGGGGACAACTGATCTGCAGGGAGAACTTGAATGGGAGGGGGCAACTGAACTGCAGGGGTGGGGACAACTGAACTGCAGGGAGAAACTGAATGGGATGGGCAACTGAACTGCAGGGGTGGGCCAAACAGGACTGCAGGGGCGGGGACAACTGAACTGCAGGGAGATACTGAATGGGATGGGCAACTGAACTGCAGGGGTGGGGCAAACAGGACTGCAGGGGTGGGGACAACTGATCTGCAGGGAGAACTTGAATGGGAGGGGGCAACTGAACTGCAGGGGTGGGGACAACTGAACTGCAGGGAGAAACTGAATGGGAGGGGAAAACTGAACTGCAGGGGTGGGACAAACAGGACTGCAGGGGCGGGGGCAACTGAACTGCAGGGAGACACTGAATGGGATGGGCAACTGAACTGCAGGGGTGGGGCAAACAGGACTGCAGGGGTGGGGACAACTGATCTGCAGGGAGAACTTGAATGGGAGGGGGCAACTGAACTGCAGGGGTGGGGACAACTGAACTGCAGGGAGAAACTGAATGGGAGGGGATAACTGAACTGCAGGGGTGGGACAAACAGGACTGCAGGGGTGGGGACAAATGAACTGCAGGGAGACACTGAACGGGAGGGGACAACTAAACTGCAGGGGTGGGACAAACAGGACTGCAGGGGCGGGGACAACGGAACTGCAGGGAGATACTGAATGGGATGGGCAACTGAACTGCAGGGGTGGGGCAAACAGGACTGCAGGGGTGGGGACAACTGATCTGCAGGGAGAACTTGAATGGGAGGGGGCAACTGAACTGCAGGGGTGGGGACAACTGAACTGCAGGGAGAAACTGAATGGGAGGGGATAACTGAACTGCAGGGGTGGGACAAACAGGACTGCAGGGGTGGGGACAAATGAACTGCAGGGAGACACTGAATGGGAGGGGACAACTAAACTGCAGGGGTGGGACAAACAGGACTGCAGGGGCGGGGACAACGGAACTGCAGGGAGATACTGAATGGGATGGGCAACTGAACTGCAGGGGTGGGGCAAACAGGACTGCAGGGGTGGGGACAACTGATCTGCAGGGAGAACTTGAATGGGAGGGGGCAACTGAACTGCAGGGGTGGGGACAACTGAACTGCAGGGAGAAACTGAATGGGAGGGGATAACTGAACTGCAGGGGTGGGTCAAACAGGACTGCAGGGGCGGGGGCAACTGAACTGCAGGGAGACACTGAATGGGATGGGCAACTGAACTGCAGGGGTGGGGCAAACAGGACTGCAGGGGTGGGGACAACTGATCTGCAGGGAGAACTTGAATGGGAGGGGGCAACTGAACTGCAGGGGTGGGGACAACTGAACTGCAGGGAGAAACTGAATGGGAGGGGATAACTGAACTGCAGGGGTGGGACAAACAGGACTGCAGGGGTGGGGACAACTGAACTGCAGGGAGACACTGAACGGGAGGGGACAACTAAACTGCAGGGGTGGGACAAACAGGACTGCAGGGGCGGGGACAACTGAACTGCAGGGAGACACTGAACGGGAGGGGACAACTAAACTGCAGGGGTGGGACAAACAGGACTGCAGGGGTGGGGACAACTGATCTGCAGGGAGAACTTGAATGGGAGGGGGCAACTGAACTGCAGGGGTGGGGACAACTGAACTGCAGGGAGAAACTGAATGGGAGGGGATAACTGAACTGCAGGGGTGGGACAAACAGGACTGCAGGGGCGGGGGCAACTGAACTGCAGGGAGACACTGAATGGGATGGGCAACTGAACTGCAGGGGTGGGGCAAACAGGACTGCAGGGGTGGGGACAACTGATTTGCAGGGAGAACTTGAATGGGAGGGGGCAACTGAACTGCAGGGGTGGGGACAACTGAACTGCAGGGAGAAACTGAATGGGAGGGGATAACTGAACTGCAGGGGTGGGACAAACAGGACTGCAGGGGTGGGGACAACTGAACTGCAGGGAGACACTGAACGGGAGGGGACAACTAAACTGCAGGGGTGGGACAAACAGGACTGCAGGGGTGGGGACAACTGATCTGCAGGGAGAACATGAATGGGAGGGGGCAACTGAACTGCAGGGGTGGGGACAACTGAACTGCAGGGAGAAACTGAATGGGAGGGGATAACTGAACTGCAGGGGTGGGACAAACAGGACTGCAGGGGCGGGGGCAACTGAACTGCAGGGAGACACTGAATGGGATGGGCAACTGAACTGCAGGGGTGGGGCAAACAGGACTGCAGGGGTGGGGACAACTGATTTGCAGGGAGAACTTGAATGGGAGGGGGCAACTGAACTGCAGGGGTGGGGACAACTGAACTGCAGGGAGAAACTGAATGGGAGGGGATAACTGAACTGCAGGGGTGGGTCAAACAGGACTGCAGGGGCGGGGGCAACTGAACTGCAGGGAGACACTGAATGGGATGGGCAACTGAACTGCAGGGGTGGGGCAAACAGGACTGCAGGGGTGGGGACAACTGATCTGCAGGGAGAACTTGAATGGGAGGGGGCAACTGAACTGCAGGGGTGGGGACAACTGAACTGCAGGGAGAAACTGAATGGGAGGGGATAACTGAACTGCAGGGGTGGGACAAACAGGACTGACTGCAGGGGTGGGGACAACTGAACTGCAGGGAGACACTGAACGGGATGGGCAACTGAACTGCAGGGGTGTGACAAACAGGACTGCAGGGGCGGGGACAACTGAACTGCAGGGAGATACTGAATGGGATGGGCAACTGAACTGCAGGGGTGGGGCAAACAGGACTGTAGGGGTGGGGACAACTGATCTGCAGGGAGAACTTGAATGGGAGGGGGCAACTGAACTGCAGGGGTGGGGACAACTGAACTGCAGGGAGAAACTGAATGGGAGGGGATAACTGAACTGCAGGGGTGGGACAAACAGGACTGCAGGGGCGGGGGCAACTGAACTGCAGGGAGACACTGAATGGGATGGGCAACTGAACTGCAGGGGTGAGGCAAACAGGACTGCAGGGGTGGGGACAACTGATCTGCAGGGAGAACTTGAATGGGAGGGGGCAACTGAACTGCAGGGGTGGGGACAACTGAACTGCAGGGAGAAACTGAATGGGAGGGGATAACTGAACTGCAGGGGTGGGACAAACAGGTCTCCAGGGGTGGGGACAACTGAACTGCAGGGAGACACTGAACGGGAGGGGACAACTAAACTGCAGGGGTGGGACAAACAGGACTGCAGGAGCGGGGACAACTGAACTGCAGGGAGATACTGAATGGGATGGGCAACTGAACTGCAGGGGTGGGGCAAACAGGACTGCAGGGGTGGGGACAACTGATCTGCAGGGAGAACTTGAATGGGAGGGGGCAACTGAACTGCAGGGGTGGGGACAACTGAACTGCAGGGAGAAACTGAATGGGAGGGGATAACTGAACTGCAGGGGTGGGACAAACAGGACTGCAGGGGCGAGGGCAACTGAATTGCAGGGAGACACTGAATGGGATGGGCAACTGAACTGCAGGGGTGGGGCAAACAGGACTGCAGGGGTGGGGACAACTGATCTGCAGGGAGAACTTGAATGGGAGGGGGCAACTGAACTGCAGGGGTGGGGACAACTGAACTGCAGGGAGAAACTGAATGGGAGGGGATAACTGAACTGCAGGGGTGGAACAAACAGGACTGCAGGGGTGGGGACAACTGAACTGCAGGGAGACACTGAACGGGAGGGGACAACTAAACTGCAGGGGTGGGACAAACAGGACTGCAGGGGCGGGGACAACTGAACTGCAGGGAGACACTGAACGGGAGGGGACAACTAATCTGCAGGGGTGGGACAAACAGCACTGCAGGGGCGGGGACAACTGAACTGCAGGGAGAAACTGAATAGGAGGGGATAACTGAACTGCAGGGAAAAACTGAATGGGAGGGGATAACTGAACTGCAGGGGTGGGGCAAACAGGACTGCAGAGGTGGGGACAATTGAACTGCAGGGAGAAACTGAATGGGAGGGGATAACTGAACTGCAGGGGTGGGACAAACAGGACTGCAGGGGCGGGGACAACTGAACTGTAGGGAGATACTGAATGGGATGGGCAACTGAACTGCAGGGGTGGGACAAACAGGACTGCAGGGGCGGGGACAACTGAACTGCAGGGAGAAACTGAATGGGAGGGGACAACTAAACTGCAGGGGTGGGACAAAAAGGACTGCAGGGGCGGGGACAACTGAACTGCAGGGAGAAACTGAATGGGAGGGGGCAACTGAACTGCAGGGGTGGGGCAAACAGGACTGCAGGGGTGGGGACAACTGAATTGCAGGTAGAAACTGAATGGGAGGGGATAACTGAATTGCAGGGGTGGGACAAACAGGACTGCAGGGGTGGGGACAACTGATCTGCAGGGAGAACTTGAATGGGAGGGGGCAACTGAACTGCAGGGGTGGGGACAACTGAACTGCAGGGAGAAACTGAATGGGAGGGGATAACTGAACTGCAGGGGTGGGACAAACAGGACTGCAGGGGTGGGGACAACTGAACTGCAGGGAGACACTGAACGGGAGGGGACAACTAAACTGCAGGGGTGGGACAAACAGGACTGCAGGGGCGGGGACAACTGAACTGCAGGGAGATACTGAATGGGATGGGCAACTGAACTGCAGGGGTGGGGCAAACAGGACTGCAGGGGTGGGGACAACTGATCTGCAGGGAGAACTTGAATGGGAGGGGGCAACTGAACTGCAGGGGTGGGGACAACTGAACTGCAGGGAGAAACTGAATGGGAGGGGATAACTGAACTGCAGGGGTGGGACAAACAGGACTGCAGGGTCGGGGGCAACTGAACTGCAGGGAGACACTGAATGGGATGGGCAACTGAACTGCAGGGGTGGGGCAAACAGGACTGCAGGGGTGGGGACAACTGATCTGCAGGGAGAACTTGAATGGGAGGGGGCAACTGAACTGCAGGGGTGGGGACAACTGAACTGCAGGGAGAAACTGAATGGGAGGGGATAACTGAACTGCAGGGGTGGGACAAACAGGACTGCAGGGGTGGGGACAACTGAACTGCAGGGAGACACTGAACGGGGGGGGGACAACTAAACTGCAGGGGTGGGACAAACAGGACTGCAGGAGCGGGGACAACTGAACTGCAGGGAGATACTGAATGGGATGGGCAACTGAACTGCAGGGGTGGGGCAAACAGGACTGCAGGGGTGGGGACAACTGATCTGCAGGGAGAACTTGAATGGGAGGGGTCAACTGAACTGCAGGGGTGGGGACAACTGAACTGCAGGGAGAAACTGAATGGGAGGGGATAACTGAACTGCAGGGGTGGGACAAACAGGACTGCAGGGGCGGGGGCAACTGAACTGCAGGGAGACACTGAATGGGATGGGCAACTGAACTGCAGGGGTGGGGCAAACAGGACTGCAGGGGTGGGGACAACTGATCTGCAGGGAGAACTTGAATGGGAGGGGGCAACTGAACTGCAGGGGTGGGGACAACTGAACTGCAGGGAGAAACTGAATGGGAGGGGGCAACTGAACTGCAGGGGTGGGGCAAACAGGACTGCAGGGGTGGGGACAACTGAATTGCAGGTAGAAACTGAATGGGAGGGGATAACTGAACTGCAGGGGTGGGGCAAACAGGACTGCAGGGGCGGGGACAACTGAACTGCAGGGAGAAACTGAATGGGAGGGGATAACTAAACTGCAGGGGCGGGGACAACTGAACTGCAGGAAGAGGCTGAATGAACTGTAAGAGGAAGTTGGATGAACTGTATGGGAAGATATTGTATGAACTACAGGGGTAGACTGAATTAACTGCAGAGGAGGACCTGACTGAACAGCATGGGAAGGGCCAACTAAACTGCAGGGATGGTTCAACTAAAGTGCAGGGATCAGTCGAATGAACTGCAGGGGAGGGGCTGTATGGGCTGCAGGGGAGGGGCTGTATGGGCTGCAGGGGAGGGGCTGTATGGGCTGCAGGGGAGGGGCTGTATGGACTGCAGGGGAGGGGCTGTATGGACTGCAGGGGAGGGGTTGTATGGGCTGCAGGGGAGTGGCTGTATGGGCTGCAGGGGAGGGGCTGTATGGACTGCAGGGGAGGGGCTGTATGGGCTGCAGGGGAGGGGCTGTATGGACTGCAGGGGAGGGGCTGTATGGACTGCAGGGAAGCTAAAAGAAACCTTGGGGGAGATGGACTAACCTACAAGGGAGAAGCGGCCCGGCGGGAGAGACTGATTGCAAAACAGGGAATTTATTTATTTGCCTTTAAAATCTAAACTTCATTTGTTGGAGCCTAAAAGCAACATCCTCAAAAATGTAAACGTAAAAATACGACTCAGCTCTGCCTGACAGATGCGCGGCGTAATTAGCGAGATCCGCAGCCGAGAGCAGCAGCAGAATTAACTAATTAATGCAAACATCACGATGAATAAAATCTGCAACATGTTTACCCAAAAATAGACCAGACCCAAAATATGAATAAACAGGAGGCTCTGACACGATCCCGAAATAATGGAGGCAATGTGAAATGAGATCTACAGAATTGTAATTTTTTTTTGTTATACTGTATATAAGAGACGGGCATGCTTATCATCCAGTGAGAGTTAAGTAATCTTGGAGGAAGTCAGTAAGAAAGAAGAAGGATCTAAAATGTTAGTCCTGTCTACGGGATTGAAATGAAAGGAGCAGCGTTTAGGAGCGTTAAAGCTTCTTATTTATTTCACCTGGGGGCGCTGTTGCCACTTATCACATTTCTTATCTCCTTTCGATTAAAGTCAATTGAAAAAAATAATATAAAATATTCAGAGCGTACGCTTTAACCCACCTTACTGTCTCTTTTTTTAAGGTGTTGAAAGCCCCACCCATGAGATACGAGCGGACGCGGACCCCTCAGCGCCTTCTGCCAAGAGTATCATGATCACATTGGCCAATAAGCACACGTATGACCGTCCCGTGGAGATCCTCATCCACCCCAGCGGTATATTGTGTGAATTTACAGATTCTCTCCTTAAATGACCACTTTAATATGATTTAGATGGTTTAATGTCATGCTCATTAATAACATTTGGCTGGATGTGTAAAGAGTTAAAGTGACCCTTTTTGTCATTTAAATATTTTAATTAATTTAATTCTCCTCAATGGAATTTGTTATATAAAATATTAATTTTACTTATTTTTAAGAATTTAACTTCTCGAGCCTTCCGTGTTAATTAATCATATAAATAAATAATCAAAAAGTCATATAAAAGTTAAACTTCACTTACCTCTAGTCCCCAGTGTAACAGTATTTTTCTGGAGACTTCTCCTTTCTTCCTGTTCTCACTCATGCAGACTGCCATCTTTCACATCCTAAGGTCAAACCCAAGTCAAAGGGCTTCATAATACTAGTGTAATACTGTTAGTAAACAGACAGTGACATGACACTAGTAGTATGAAGCCCCTCTCATGGGCATGGCCTACATCACAGCTGTGAAAGATGACGGCCTGCATGAGAGACAACAGGAAGAAACAAGGAGTCTCCAGAAGAAACTGTTACACTGGGGACTTCTTAGAAGTAAATTAAGTTTAACGTTAATATGACTTTTTGTTTATTTATATGATTAATTAACAATGACTAAATCAATTAAATAAATTATATTAATTAATTAATTAACGTGAATTACATACATTAGATAAATTAAATGAATCAATTAACTTTTAACTTGGTTTTAACAAGTATTTAGCTTTCTATCTAATTTTACCTAAGACCTGTCTTTCAGCCAAGCCCCGTTCCCGTATCAGGGTGGAGACAATCAGCTCAACTGGAGGCTGATGTGTTAGGGCCTCATTCAATTGCGATTTGGCCAATTGAATAGGGTTCTAAATAAGCACATAGCATATATTTTTTTAAGAAGTTTTTAGTTAGTAAATATCTATCCAAAAGCAAGATTTTCACTAACTAAAAACTTCTTTAAAAAAAGTATGTTATGTGCTTATTTAGACCCCTATTCAATTGGCCAAGTTGCAATTGAATGAGGGCCTTAGTGTTTAAGAGTGAATTAAATATTGAATATTACTCTTCTAAGTAATAATTAAAAAATAATTTTATTGATCATGCATAATTAAAAACTAGACCCTCTTGTTGGGGCATCACAGTGACCATTTAAATATAAAACGTCCCAGATTTACACTATGGTGTTCAGAAGAGACAGGAAGTGCTGCCGGGAGATCCAAAGTGTGGCACTTGGAAATCCTATTGGCACAATGCCAAAATTGGCCATTTAAAAAAATAAATCAGTTCACTTCTGGGACATATAGAAATTGAATGTCTTTTGCTCCTGATGGCTGCGATACTGAACCTATCTCCAACCTACAAGTAACTTGTCCTGATCGCTACCACAGGAGGGTTACTGAGACTCCCGGAAGTGCTGATTCCTGATGGAGAGACCCCGACTGATACAGAATCCAGATATCGTGGGGGTGGTGCCGAGATTTCCAAGAGCCCAACGGTCCCTGTGTGTAGATAACCTGTAGTCTATAGCAGGTGGCTCTGGGCAGTAATAGCCCCTACCCCTAGATCTTCACACCTCACCAAATCGCTTCATATAATAACTTCTTCAGGGTATTCATATGGCTTTTTTTTTTTACTGTTATATTTCTAATTTACATTCAGATAAAAAAAAAGATTTTACTGTATTACAGAGTTCTCTATAAATCTAAGTTCATTAACGAGCTCATTTGTGATCACTAATCAGTCTTATTACGAGTTCACTTCCAGTCCAGATACCCCAACCATGCACAGTATAAGCCCCCTATAACATGATGTCTCCCCCTTGGTCCCCCCAGAGCCTCATCTCCCGCACATCCTGATGGAGGAGGGGGACATGACTCCTTATGAATATGAACAATTCCTCAGGGGGAAGAGCGACTTCATCAGAGGCACCAAGAAAGACCCTAGTGCTGAAAAAAAGGTGAGAGGTCATATAATGTGTGTTTGAGTTTTGGGGGGGGGGGGTGTTTAAATGCATATGGCAGGATCCTAGGTGTTACTAGGTATATACTATCCCTGGGTATCTATTTACTGATATGTACTTTATTTTATTAAGAAATGCTTTTTTTTTTACTGCTTAAAATAGTTCCTGTATGGGTCTACCCTCTGCAGCACATTAAGATAGTGTACTTCTAAGTACAGGATTTGGACTGTATCATAGTAACCAATCAGTGGCATCATTCTGCAACATGCTGCTCAAGAGAGGTCACTGACAGGCTAATTTGACACACTGCACTTCACAGTCTGTGTATTCATGAGCTGCATACCCAAACAAACACAGATTGCATGGTTTTAGGCAGAGAAAACAGATCTTATAGTCACTTCCTATTAAGAAAAGCTTTATTAGCCGGACATTGACACGTGTGCGTCTACAGTACAGATACGATGTAACAAGATATAATAATTAGTGCTCGCCGGGCGCTGTCACGATGCTGAGATTCCTGGCAGTCAGTGGCGTATTTTGTAGATTCCATGGCGACATCTCCTCGCTGTCCACGCAGAGCGCGCCGTTTCCTGATTTCTACACAACCCAATGTGAAAAACCACTGTGGTTTTTGATGATTTAGAGTTAATAAAAGGGTTAAATCCATGATCTGTGCTATGGCATATATTAAATTCCTAAAGTCAACTATCACTAAGTATCATATAACTGCTGTGCCATAACGCTATTTATGAAGTAATTATGCAAATCATTAAATGCAAGCTAATTATATATTCAGTGTTAATATCCATACAAAATGAGAAAATCTCCCCTAATTATACATCTGCACCACGTGTGATCATTATACGTGATGTTATATTCCACTTATGGGCTTATATACAGTGGATATAAAAAGTCTACACACCCCTGTTAAAATGTCAGGTTTCTGTGCTGTAAAAAAATTAGACAAAGATAAATAATTTCAGAACTTTTTCCACCTTTAATGTGACCTATAAACTGTACAACTCAATTGAAAAACAAACTGAAATCTTTTAGGTGGAGGGAAGAAAAATAATGTGGTTGCATAAGTCTGCACACCCTCTTATAACTGGGGATGTAGCTGTGTTCAGAATTAAGCAATCACATTCCAAATCGTGTTTAATAGGAGTCAGCATACACCTGCCATCATTTAAAGTGCCTCTGATTAACCCCAAATAAAGTTCAGCTGCTCTAGTTGGTCTTTCCTGAAATGTTCTTAGTCGCATCCCACAGCAAAAGCCATGGTCCACAGAGCGCTTCCAAAGCATCAGAGGGATCTCATTGTTAAAAGGTTTCAATCAGGAGAAGGGTACAAAAGAATTTCCAAGGCATTAGATATACCTTGGAACACAGTGAAGACAGTCATCATCAAGTGGAGAAAATATGGCACAACAGTGACATTACCAAGAACTGGAGCTCCCTCCAAAATTGATGAAAAGACGAGAAGAAAACTGGTCTGGGAGGCTACCAAGAGGCCTACAGCAACATTAAAGGAGCTGCAGGAATATCTGGCAAGTACTGGCTGTGTGGTACATGTGACAACAATCTCCCGTATTCTTCATATGTCTGGGCTATGGGGTAGAGTGGCAAGACGAAAGCCTTTTCTTACGAAGAAAAACATCCAAGCCAGGCTACATTTTGCAAAAACACATCTGAAGTCTCCCAAAAGCATGTGGGAAAAGGTGTTATGGTCTGATGAAACCAAGGTTGAACTTTTTGGCCATAATTCCAAAATATATGTTTGGCGCAAAAACAACACTGCGCATCACCAAAAGAACACCATACCCACAGTGACGCATGGTGGTGGCAGCATCATGCTTTGGGGCTGGAACTGGGGCCTTAGTTAAGATAGAGGGTATTATGATCAGGTCCAAATACCAGTCAATATTGGCACAAAACCTTCAGGCTTCTGCTAGAAAGCTGAACATGAAGAGGAACTTCATCTTTCAGCATGACAACGACCCAAAGCAAACATCCAAATCACCAAAGGAATGGCTTCACCAGAAGAAGATTAAAGTTTTGGAATGGCCCAGCCAGAGCCCAGACCTGAATCCGATTGTGATCTGAAGAGGGCTGTGCCCAGGAGATGCCCTCGCAATCTGACAGAGCAAAGAAGAGTGGGCAAATCTTGCCAAGTCACAATGTGCCATGCTGATAGACTCATACCCAAAAAGACTGATCACAAGGGGCTTCAACAAAGTATTAGTTTAAGGGTGTTGTAACGGCTACCCCGGTAGTGAGAGGGTACCAGCCGTTGGAGACGTCCTTTTCCCTGGCAAGCTGCTGTGTAAAAGTGAAGTTGGTATAATCCCATCCAAGAGTTCCAGAGGGAAAGTCAGGTTCAGCATTAAATATCCATATAGAAGCACTGCGCAGTCTCAGAAGCCCAGACCACCCATATTGGACGACACTTTCTTGGGAGTCAAAGAATACTGACTTTATTTTGTTATATGCAGAAATATATATACACCTCTTTCCACAGGTAATACACATGCCCATATTTGGCCACACAATAGAGACAATAGGTGTGGTCACACCTCCCAGCGACTAGCCGGCTACTACTGATACAACCAGACATTGATAAGATAATGCTTCTCTTTGTTCCATCTTTCACAATGTGAACACTTTACACAATAGGGCTCTCCTGCCTCTAGGAGACCCTAATAGGATTATGTATTATGCTAGGTGTCTGCAATGGTCTGAGCTAATATCCTGCAGAGCACAAACCAACACATCGACAGCACAGCAATGTGACCATACCTCAACCACAATAATTAAATAACCATAACACAGGGCAAAACAGTGATGGGTTCCGTTACAGGTGTGCAGACTTATGGAACCATATTATTTTATTTTTATATAACAGCTCTGGTCCGCAGCTCTAATAGCTCTGGTCCGCAAGACCCCATCCGATAACAGAAATTTATATATGCATATACTATCTCTACATAGCTACAACCCCCACATAGCACCCACCCATCTTAGCCTCCATCCCTACTTAGCACCCAGTCCTTGTCAGCTGCCCTCCCCTCCCCCCTCACAGGACCTATCACTCCTGTAGTTTGCCATGATCCAACCCTTACTCTCTCTCACCTCTTCCCTGATACACATCCCCAATGTGCTGAACTGCTCTACACTGCCATCTCTTGGAGCTTCAGTAGAAATTCTCTTTTTTAAACAGGCACAAACCATTTTCCGGATTGTGGGTGGTGTGCGGCCACAGATGGCCAGGTTGGGCTCAGAGGGGACAGTGGTGGGTTGAACCCAAAAAATAAAAATAAATGCAAAAATTACACAACACTGGTGCCCCCTGGCGCCCTTGTGCCTGACGGCTTCTATGTGTGTTTAGTTGTGGGTAGGTAGATTTGTCGCTTCTTTGGATGATTGAGCTTTTTACTTCACAAACACGCTAAGCTTTTCCTAAACTACAATGATACTGCAAGGTATAAAATATACAATATCATTATTTCATACAAAGCCTTATATGTATGCAGATTACATATACTAAGATATTTATTTATTATAATATTTAAATTATAAATTATATATAATATAATAATGTATTAAATATATATTTTATATGAATTAATATTTCCGTTTCCTGAGTCTTTGAGCTGAAACAATATACTTTTCGGGCCCCTTAAAGGACCACCGCATGTTAGAAAACTCTGACTTATTAAATTGCGTTGTATGTTTTTGGCCTGGGGATTGTGCAGACATGCTCAGTATCACCTGAAGTCGCCCTACTGTGGGAAGTCACATGATCTCAGGCACTTTCCTTTAGCCAATCAGCAGCTTTTATATTGGGTACATTTTTTTAATGAAGTACCCGATATGCGCAGTGCCATTGCTGGGGGTGTTTCTTCATGCACAGGTTTTGCTCGTGGGTTATGATACATTCTATAGGGAACAGTCATAACCTTTAATGACAACAAGATTGTGATGCCTGGAGATATCCGTGATAGGCTGGTGCAGTATGTGCATGTTAGAGGGTGTATACTTATCTGGACAACAGGGCTTGCAATTATTGATTGAAGATCACTAACTTCTGTGTTGGTGAAAGGAGTAGGTGCCAAATTCTATAAAATGCAATGATATAACAATTGTCCATGTCTTATCCCCCACCCATCACTCCACTAATAGATAAAAAAAACACCCCCTCGTACTAAAGCTCTTAGAAAGTACAAATAGGCAGAAACTTCAAAAATTCAGATTTTGTTAAAAAAAAGGTTTTATGTTTTACATTTGTTTAATTGCTCACAAACACGTGAGGTTTTCCTGAACTACAGAACATTGACTAAAACTCCCCAAATATTTTGCTACAATAACATATTTGAATAATCTTATATTTCCAGACAGAAATAATCCGCAAGCGTCTGATCAAGGACATCTGCCATAACCCAGTGGTCATGCTGAACTTCTGTCCTGACCTGAAGACCGCCCAGACTGACCTCAGCAAGACGCAGGGGGAGTTCATCTTCCTCCTGGACCGGAGCGGGAGCATGAGTGGGGTCAACATCACCAGAGTCAGGGTAATTCTTATAATGAGCTTCGTTAGCCACATTTTTGTTTTGATTAGGTGAATTAATTAATTTATAGAATGTATTTATTAATTTATGTCATTTATTATTAATGTATTCATTTATTTTAGAGCATTTACACTCCACTAACTTCTAAGGAGCCCCTAAGGCTGCAGATCCTCAGATTCTGGATCCTGTTTTCCAGTTCTCTCTCATACAGGGTGTCCTAAAGCCACGCCCACAGCGAGCGCGGTCACACAAGCAGTGTCTCATGATGCTCTGACACACAGCATGTCACTGTGTGCTTACAAGAGAGCAGCGTGAGACACTGTTAGTGAGAAGGTCACAGCTGTGGAACCTGGCACCGTACAAGAGAGAGAACTGCAAGAAAGGGGGAGGGCGGATCCAGAAGGTGAGAGTCTGAGAGTAAAAGGGTCCATTGTACAGTTGCAAGCAAAAGTATGTGAACCCTTCGGAATTATATGGATTTCTGCACAAATTGGTCATAAAATGTGATCTGATCTTCATCTAAGTCACAACAATAGACAATCACACTCTGCTTAAACTAATAACACACAAAGTACTAAATGTTGCCATGTTTTTATTGAACACACCATGTAAACATTCACAGCGCAGGTGGAAAAAGTATGTGAACCCTTGGATGTAATAACTGGTTGAACCTCCTTTGGCAGCAATAACTACAACCAAACGTTTCCTGTCGTTGCAGATCAGATGTGCACAACGGTCAGGAGTCATTCTTGACCATTTCTCTTTACAGAACTGTTTCAGTTCAGCAATATTCTTGGGATGTCTGGTGTGAATCGCTTTCTTGAGGTCATGCCACAACATCTCAATCGGGTTGAGGTCAGGACTCTGACTGGGCCACTTCAGAAGGCGTATTTTCTTCTGTTTAACCCTTTCTGTTGTTGATTTACTTCTATGCTTTGGGTCGTTGTCCTGTTGTAACACCCATCTTCTGTTGAGCTTCAGCTGGTGGACAGATGGCCTTAAGTTCTCCTGCAAAATGTCTTCATAAACTTGGGAATTCATTTTTCCTTCGATGATAGCAATCCGTCCAGGCCCTGACGCAGCAAAGCAGCCCCAAACCATGATGCCCCCACCACCGTACTTCACAGTTGGGATGAGGTTTTGATGTTGGTGTGCTGTGCCTCTTTTTCTCCACACATAGTGTTGTGTGTTTCTTCCAAACAACTCAACTTTAGTTTCATCTGTCCACAGAATATTTTGCCAGTACTGCTGTGGAACATCCAGGTGCTCTTGTGCAAACTGTAAACGTGCAGCAATGTTTTGCTTGGATAGCAGTGGCTTCCTCTGTGGTATCCTCCAATGAAATCCATTCTTGTTTAGTGTTTTACATATCGTAGATTCGCTAACAGGGATGTTAGCATATGCCAGAGTCTTTTGTAAGTCTTTAGCCGACACTCTAGGATGTCTTACCGTGGACTGATGAACAGCGAGGCTTTTGGAGATACTTGTATAACCCTTTCCAACTTTATGCAAGTCAACAATTCTTAATCGTAGGTCTTCTGAGAGCTCTTTTGTGTGAGGCATCATTTACATCAGGTAATGCTTCTTGTGAAAAGCAAACCCAGAACTGGTGTGTGTTTTTTATAGGACAGGGCAGCTGTAACCAACACCTCCAATCTCATCTCATTGATTGGACTCCAGTTGGCTGGCACCTCACTCCAATTAGCTTTTGGAGATGTTATTAGTCTAGGGGTTCACATACTTTTTCCACCTGCACTGTGAATGGTGTGTTCAATAACAACATGGCAACATTTAATTCTTTGTGTGTTATTAGTTTAAGCAAACTGTGATTGTCTATTGTTGTGACTTAGATGAAGATCGGATCACATTTTATGACCAATTTGTGCAGAAATCCATATCATTCCAAAGGGTTCACATACTTTTGCTTGCAACTGTATATGTTATATGGAGTATATATGGAGTTACTGGGTATATAACACCCCTGGGTATCTATTTACTGACATGTACTTTATCTTATACTGAAGTTCTTATAAGCTCTGTATTTACTGCCTAAAATCACACAAATTGTCCATGTATGGGTCTGCCCACTGCAGCGTATGCAGATACAGACTCTGTAGGGCTGGATGTGCAGTCTATTGTCCTACCCTATCAGGGACCATGTCTCAGCGGCATGTTACTGAGAAACATTCACTGATTGGTAGTATGAGACACAGCACAGTCAGTATAGCAGAATCTGTGTCTACACACGCTGCAGTGGGCAGACCCATTCAGGGACTGTTTGTTAAGGCAGTAAAAACAGAGCTTATAATGCCTTCATAATAACATAAAGTACATGACAGTAAATAGATACCCGGGGATATTATATACCGAGTAACATTCAGGAACCTGCCATGTCCCTTTATGTAGATACAACAGGCAGCGTAGAATGGCCTATTGGTGTATATCTGACATCATTTCCTGGTAGTGGGATATTAATGAACCAATATCCCTGTAATTGTGTATTTATTGGCTCTTTTTGTCATTATTATATATAATTACACAACCCATGGGGTCACTCCACCTCCGCTCTAACCTAATAAACGGTGGTCAGCTCTGTCGGTGTGGGGGGGGCGGCCTGCTCCTGCTGGGCACATCTGGCCAGCGGCTCATTGAGGTCGGAGGGTCCAGATGTTCCTCTCATTATCTCTCCGTGTTCGCTCTGCTCTCTGGTGCCGCTGCTTCAATCTGATAGACATGACTTCCATGTAACTGCAGCCCCTGAATATGGGTCACCAACCCTCCCTGACCAGGGGTAATACGGGGACACTGACCCTTAATACTCTGCTCCACTCATTATCTAGATACTGCAATGTATAGTTCTACAGAGTATCTTTATACGTTCACTATGAGTCACATGAATGCAGCGCAGCCAAAGTGTCTCAGGCCTCTGTATCTTCTCCCTTGTTATTCTCCATTAGATTCCTATAATCTGATCACAGACAGAAAGCAGGGAGTGGGCGCAGCGCAGGGGGGGGGGGGGCGCTGCGCAGGAGGGGGAGAGACGTATTATGGACATTGTACAGACACAGATGGATTGACTGGTGGAGGAGAGGTGTGAGAGATAAGACAAAGAGAGAGAGAGGCACAGGGGGTGAGATAATACAGAGAGAGAGAGAGAGGCACAGGAGGTGAGATAACAGAGAGAGAGAGAGAGAGAGGCACAGGAGGTGAGATAACAGACAGAGAGAGAGAGAGGCACAGGAGGTGAGATAACAGAGAGAGAAAGAGAGAGGCACAGGAGGTGAGATAACAGAGAGAGAAAGAGAGAGGCACAGGAGGTGAGATAACAGAGAGAGAAAGAGAGAGGCACAGGAGGTGAGATAACAGACACAGAGAGAGAGAGGCACAGGAGGTGAGATAACGGACAGAGAGAGAGGCACAGGAGGTGAGATAACACAGAGAGAGAGAGAGAGGCACAGGAGGTGAGATAACAGACACAGAGAGAGAGAGGCACAGGAGGTGAGAAAACAGAGAGAGAAAGAAAGAGAGAGGCACAGGAGGTTAGATAACAGAGAGAGAAAGAGAGGGGCACAGGAGGTGAGATAACAGACACAGAGAGAGAAAGAGAGGCACAGGAGGTGAGAAAACAGAGAGAGAAAGAGAGAGGCACAGGAGGTGAGATAACAGACAGAGAGAGAAAGAGAGGCACAGGAGGTTAGATAACAGAGAGAGAAAGAGAGGGGCACAGGAGGTGAGAAAACAGAGAGAGAAAGAGAGAGGCACAGGAGGTGAGATAACAGACAGAGAGAGAGAGAGAGGCACAGGAGGTGAGATAACAGACAGAGAGAGAGGCACAGGGGGTGAGAAAACAGAGAGAGAAAGAGAGAGGCACAGGAGGTGAGATAACAGAGAGAGAAAGAGAGAGGCACAGGAGGTGAGATAACAGACACAGAGAGAGAGAGGCACAGGAGGTGAGAAAACAGAGAGAGAAAGAGAGAGGCACAGGAGGTGAGATAACAGACACAGAGAGAGAGAGGCACAGGAGGTGAGAAAACAGAGAGAGAAAGAGAGAGGCACAGGAGGTGAGATAACAGAGAGAGAAAGAGAGGGGCACAGGAGGTGAGATAACAGACAGAGAGAGAGAGGCACAGGGGGTGAGAAAACAGAGAGAGAAAGAGAGGCACAGGAGGTGAGAAAACAGAGAGAGAAAGAGAGGCACAGGAGGTGAGATAACAGAGAGAGAAAGAGAGGCACAGGAGGTGAGATAACAGACAGAGAGAGAGAGAGGCACAGGAGGTGAGATAACAGAGAGAGAAAGAGAGAGGCACAGGAGGTGAGATAACAGAGAGAGAAAGAGAGAGGCACAGGAGGTGAGATAACAGAGAGAGAAAGAGAGAGGCACAGGAGGTGAGATAACAGACACAGAGAGAGAGGGGCACAGGAGGTGAGATAACGGACAGAGAGAGAGGCACAGGAGGTGAGATAACAGAGAGAGAAAGAGAGGCACAGGAGGTGAGATAACAGAGAGAGAAAGAGAGGCACAGGAGGTGAGATAACAGACAGAGAGAGAAAGAGGCACAGGAGGTGAGATAACAGACAGAGAGAGAGAGAGGCACAGGAGGTGAGATAACAGAGAGAGAAAGAGAGGGGCACAGGAGGTGAGATAACAGAGAGAGAAAGAGAGGGGCACAGGAGGTGAGATAACAGAGAGAGAAAGAGAGGGGCACAGGAGGTGAGATAACAGAGAGAGAAAGAGAGAGGCACAGGAGGTGAGATAACAGAGAGAGAAAGAGAGGGGCACAGGAGGTGAGATAACAGACACAGAGAGAGAAAGAGAGAAGCACAGGAGGTGAGATAACAGAGAGAGAAAGAGAGAGGCACAGGAGGTGAGATAACAGACACAGAGAGAGAGAGGCACAGGAGGTGAGAAAACAGAGAGAGAAAGAGAGAGGCACAGGAGGTGAGATAACAGAGAGAGAAAGAGAGGGGCACAGGAGGTGAGATAACAGACAGAGAGAGAGGCACAGGGGGTGAGAAAACAGAGAGAGAAAGAGAGGCACAGGAGGTGAGAAAACAGAGAGAGAGAGAGGCACAGGAGGTGAGATAAGAGAGAGAGAGAGAGAGAGGCACAGGAGGTGAGATAACAGAGAGAGAAAGAGAGGGGCACAGGAGGTGAGATAACAGAGAGAGAAAGAGAGGGGCACAGGAGGTGAGATAACACAGAGAGAAAGAGAGGGGCACAGGAGGTGAGATAACAGAGAGAGAAAGAGAGAGGCACAGTAGGTGAGATATCAGACAGAGAGAGAGAGAGAGAGAGGAGGTGAGATAACAGACAGAAAGAGAGAGAGAGGCACAGGAGGTGAGATAACAGACACAGAGAGAGAGGCACAGGAGGTGAGATAACAGACACAGAGAGAGAGAGACACAGGAGGTGAGATAACAGAGAGAGAAAGAGAGAGAGAGGCACAGGAGGTGAGATAACAGACACAGAGAGAGAGGCACAGGAGGTGAGAAAACAGACAGAGGGAGAGAGGCACAGGAGGTGAGATATCAGACAGACAGAGAGAGAGAGGAGGTGAGATAACAGACAGAAAGAGAGAGAGGCACAGGAGGTGAGATAACAGACACAGAGAGAGAGGCACAGGAGGTGAGATAACGGACAAAGAGAGAGAGGCACAGGAGGTGAGATAACAGAGAGAGAGAGAGGCACAGGAGGTGAGATAACGGACAGAGAGAGAGGCACAGGAGGTGAGATAACAGACACAGAGAGAGAGGCACAGGAGGTGAGAAAACAGACAGAGGGAGAGAGGCACAGGAGGTGAGATATCAGACAGAGAGAGAGAGAGAGGAGGTGAGATAACAGACAGAAAGAGAGAGAGGCACAGGAGGTGAGAAAACAGAGAGAGAGAGGCACAGGAGGTGAGAAAAAAGAGAGAGAAAGAGAGAGGCACAGGAGGAGAGATAACAGAGAGAGAAAGAGAGAGGCACAGGAGGTGAGATAACAGACAGAGAAAGAAAGGCACAAGAGGTGAGAAAACAGAGAGAGAAAGAGAGAGGCACAGTAGGTGAGATAACAGAGAGAGAAAGAGAGAAGCACAGGAGGTGAGATAACAGAGAGAGAGAAAGAGAGAGGCACAGGAGGTGAGATAACAGAGAGAGAAAGAGAGAAGCACAGGAGGTGAGATAACAGAGAGAGAAAGAGAGAGGCACAGGAGGTGAGATAACACAGAGAGAAAGAGAGAAGCACAGGAGGTGAGATAACAGAGAGAGAAAGAGAGGGGCACAGGAGGTGAGATAACAGAGAGAGAAAGAGAGGGGCACAGGAGGTGAGATAACAGACACAGAGAGAAAGAGAGAGGCACAGGAGGTGAGATAATAGAGAGAGAAAGAGAGAGGCACAAGAGGTGAGATAACAGAGGGAGAAAGAGAGAGGCACAGGAGGTGAGATAACAGAGAGAGAAAGAGAGAGGCACAGGAGGTGAGATAACAGAGAGAGAAAGAGAGAGGCAAAGGAGGTGAGATAACAGAGAGAGAGAGGCACAGGAGGTGAGATAACACAGAGAGAGAGAGAGAGAGGGGCACAGGAGGTGAGATAAGAGACAGACAGAGAGAGAGAGGCACAGGAGGTGAGATAACGGACAGAGAGAGAGGCACAGGAGGTGAGATAACAGACAGAGAGAGAGGCACAGGAGGTGAGATAACAGACAGAGAGAGAGGCACAGGAGGTGAGATAACAGACAGAGAGAGAGGCACAGGAGGTGAGATAAGAGACAGAAAGAGAGAGAGGCACAGGAGGTGAGAAAACAGACAGAGAAAGAGGCACCGTAGGTGAGAAAACAGACAGAGAGAGAGAGAGAGAGAGAGAGAGAGAGGCACTGGAGGTGAGATAACAGACAGAGAAAGAGGCATAGTAGGTGAGAAAACAGACAGAGAGAGAGAGAGAGAGAGAGGGGGGGGCACAGGAGGTGAGATAACAGACAGAGAGAGAGGCACAGGAGGTGAGAAAACAGACAGAGTGAGATAGAGAGGCACAGGAGGTGAGATAACAGACAGAGAGAGAAAGGCACAGGAGGTGAGATAACAGACAGAGAGAGAAAGGCACATGAGGTGAGATAACAGAGAGAGAAAGAGAGAGGCACAGGAGGTGAGATAACAGACAGAGAGAGAAAGGCACAGGAGGTGAGAAAACAGAGAGAGAAAGACACAGGAGGTGAGATAACAGAGAGAGAGAAAGAGAGGCACAGGAGGTGAGATAACAGAGAGAGAAAGAGAGGGGCACAGGAGGTGAGATAACAGAGAGAGAAAGAGAGGGGCACAGGAGGTGAGATAACAGAGAGAGAAAGAGAGGGGCACAGGAGGTGAGATAACAGAGAGAGAAAGATAGGGGCACAGGAGGTGAGATAACAGAGAGAGAAAGAGAGAGGCACAGGAGGTGAGATAACAGAGAGAGGAAGAGAGGGGCACAGGAGGTGAGATAACAGACACAGAGAGAAAGGCACAGGAGGTGAGATAACAGAGAGAGAGAGAGGCACAGGAGGTGAGATAACAGACAGAGAGAGAAAGAGAGGCACAGGAGGTGAGATAACAGACACAGAGAGAAAGGCACAGGAGGTGAGAAAACAGAGAGAGAGAGGCACAGGAGGTGAGATAACAGAGAGAGAAAGAGAGAGGCACAGGAGGTGAGATAACGGACAGAGAGAGAGGCACAGGAGGTGAGATAACAGAGAGAGAAAGAGAGAGGCACAGGAGGTGAGATAACAGAGGGAGAGAGAGGTGCACAGGAGGTGAGATAACAGACAGAGAGAGAAAGAGAGGCACAGGAGGTGAGATAACAGACACAGAGAGAAAGGCACAGGAGGTGAGAAAACAGAGAGAGAGGGGCACAGGAGGTGAGATAACAGAGAGAGAAAGAGAGAGGCACAGGAGGTGAGATAACAGAGAGAGAAAGAGAGAGGCACAGGAGGTGAGATAACAGAGAGAGGAAGAGAGGGGCACAGGAGGTGAGATAACAGACACAGAGAGAAAGGCACAGGAGGTGAGATAACAGAGAGAGAGAGAGGCACAGGAGGTGAGATAACACAGAGAGAGGGGCACAGGAGGTGAGATAACAGACAGAGAGATAGACACAGGAGGTGAGAAAAAAGAGAGAGAAAGAGAGAGGCACAGGAGGTGAGATAACAGAGAGAGAAAGAGAGGGGCACAGGAGGTGAGATAACAGAGAGAGAAAGAGAGAGGCACAGGAGGTGAGATAACAGAGAGAGAAAGAGAGAAGCACAGGAGGTGAGATAACAGAGAGAGAAAGAGAGAGGCACAGGAGGTGAGATAACAGAGAGAGAAAGAGAGAGGCACAGGAGGTGAGATAACAGAGAGAGAAAGAGAGAAGCACAGGAGGTGAGATAACAGAGAGAGAGGGGCACAGGAGGTGAGATAACAGAGAGAGAAAGAGAGGGGCACAGGAGGTGAGATAACAGACACAGAGAGAAAGAGAGAGGCACAGGAGGTGAGATAATAGAGAGAGAAAGAGAGAGGCACAGGAGGTGAGATAACATAGTGAGAAAGAGAGAGGCACGAGAGGTGAGATAACAGAGAGAGAAAGAGAGAGGCACAGGAGGTGAGATAACAGAGAGAGAAAGAGAGAGGCACAGGAGGTGAGATAACAGACAGAGAAAGAGAGGGGCACAGGAGGTGAGATAACAGACACAGAGAGAAAGAGAGAGGCACAGGAGGTGAGATAATAGAGAGAGAAAGAGAGAGGCACAGGAGGTGAGATAACAGAGAGAGAAAGCGAGAGGCACAGGAGCAGAGATAACAGAGAGAGAAAGAGAGAGGCACAGGAGGTGAGATAACAGAGAGAGAAAGAGAGAGGCACAGGAGGTGAGATAACAGAGAGAGAGAGAGAGAGAGAGAGAGGCACACGTGGTGAGATAACAGAGAGAGAAAGAGAGAGGCACAGGAGGTGAGATAACAGAGAGAGAAAGAGAGAGGCACAGAAGGTGAGATAACGGACAGAGAGAGAGAGGCACAGGAGGTGAGATAAGAGACAGAGAGAGAGAGAGGCACAGGAGGTGAGATAACAGACACAGAGAGAGAGAGGCACAGGAGGTGAGATAACAGAGAGAAAGAGAGAGGCACAGGAGGTGAGATAACAGAGAGAGAGAAAGAGAGAGGCACAGGAGGTGAGATAACAGACACAGAGAGAAAGGCACAGGAGGTGAGATAACAGACAGAGAGAGAGAGGTACAGGAGGTGAGATAACAGACAGACAGAGAGAGAGAGGGGGGGCACAGGGCGTGAGAAAACAGACAGAGAGAGAGAGAGAGGCACAGGGGGTGAGATAACAGACACACAGAGAGAGAGAGGCACAGGAGGTGAGATAACAGACACACAGAGAGCGAGAGGCACAGGAGGTGAGAAAACAGACAGAGAGAGAGAGAGGCACAGGAGGTGAGATAACAGACACACAGAGAGAGAGAGGCACAGGAGGTGAGAAAACAGAGAGAGAAAGAGAGGCACAGGAGGTGAGATAACAGACAGAGAGAGAAAGAGAGGCACAGGAGGTGAGATAACAGACACAGAGAGAAAGGCACAGGAGGTAAGAAAACAGAGAGAGAGGGGCACAGGAGGTGAGATAACAGAGAGAGAAAGAGAGAGGCACAGGAGATGAGATAACAGAGAGAGAAAGAGAGAGGCACAGGAGGTGAGATAACAGAGAGAAAGAGAGAGGCACAGGAGGTGAGATAACAGACAGAGAGAGAGAGGCACAGGAGGTGAGAAAACAGAGAGAGAAAGAGAGAAGCACAGGAGGTGAGATAACAGAGAGAGAAAGAGAGAGGCACAGGATGTGAGATAACAGAGAGAGAAAGAGAGAAGCACAGGAGGTGAGATAACAGAGAGAGGAAGAGAGGGGCACAGGAGGTGAGATAACAGAGAGAGAAAGAGAGAAGCACCGGAGGTGAGATAACAGAGAGAGAAAGAGAGGGGCACAGGAGGTGAGATAACAGAAAGAGAAAGAAAGGCACAGGAGGTGAGAAAACAGAGAGAGAAAGAGAGAGGCACAGGAGGTGAGATAACAGAGAGAGAAAGAGAGATGCACAGGAGGTGAGATAACAGACAGAGAAAGAAAGGCACAGGAGGTGAGAAAACAGAGAGAGAAAAGAGAGGCACAGGAGGTGAGATAACAGAGAGAGAAAGAGAGAAGCACAGGAGGTGAGATAACAGACAGAGAAAGAAAGGCACAGGAGGTGAGAAAACAGAGAGAGAAAGAGAGAGGCAGAGGAGGTGAGATAACAGATAGAGAAAGAGAGAGGCACAGGAGGTGAGATAACAGACAGAGAGAGAAAGAGAGGCACAGGAGGTGAGATAACAGACACAGAGAGAAAGGCACAGGAGGTGAGAAAACAGAGAGAGAGAGGCACAGGAGGTGAGATAACAGAGAGAGAAAGAGAGAGGCACAGGAGGTGAGATAACAGAGAGAGAAAGAGAGAGGCACAGGAGGTGAGATAACAGAGAGAGGAAGAGAGGGGCACATGAATGAGATAACAGACACAGAGAGAAAGGCACAGGAGGTGAGATAACAGAGAGAGAGAGAGGCACAGGAGGTGAGATAACAGAGAGAGAGGGGCACAGGAGGTGAGATAACAGACAGAGAGATAGACACAGGAGGTGAGAAAAAAGAGAGAGAAAGAGAGAGGCACAGGAGGTGAGATAACAGAGAGAGAAAGAGAGAGGCACAGGAGGTGAGATAACAGAGAGAGAAAGAGAGAGGCACAGGAGGTGAGATAACAGAGGGAGAGAGAGGTGCACAGGAGGTGAGATAACAGACAGAGAGAGAAAGAGAGGCACAAGAGGTGAGATAACAGACACAGAGAGAAAGGCACAGGAGGTGAGATAACAGACAGAAAGAGAGAGGTACAGGAGGTGAGATAACAGACAGACAGAGAGAGAGGGGGGGGGGCACAGGGCGTGAGAAAACAGACAGAGAGAGAGAGAGAGGCACAGGGGGTGAGATAACAGACACACAGAGAGAGAGAGGCACAGGAGGTGAGATAACAGACACACAGAGAGAGAGAGGCACAGGAGGTGAGAAAACAGACAGAGAGAGAGAGAGGCACAGGAGGTGAGATAACAGACACACAGAGAGAGAGAGAGGCACAGGAGGTGAGAAAACAGAGAGAGAAAGAGAGGCACAGGAGGTGAGATAACAGACAGAGAGAGAAAGAGAGGCACAGGAGGTGAGATAACAGAAACAGAGAGAAAGGCACAGGAGGTGAGAAAACAGAGAGAGAGGGGCACAGGAGGAGAGATAACAGAGAGAGAAAGAGAGAGGCACAGGAGATGAGATAACAGAGAGAGAAAGAGAGAGGCACAGGAGTTGAGATAACAGACAGAGAAAGAGAGAGGCACAGGAGGTGAGATAACAGAGAGAGGAAGAGAGGGGCACAGGAGGTGAGATAACAGAGAGAGAAAGAGAGAAGCACGGGAGGTGAGATAACAGAGAGAGAAAGAGAGGGGCACCGGAGGTGAGATAACAGACAGAGAAAGAAAGGCACAGGAGGTGAGAAAACAGAGAGAGAAAGAGAGAGGCACAGGAGGTGAGATAACAGAGAGAGAAAGAGAGAAGCACAGGAGGTGAGATAACAGACAGAGAAAGAAAGGCACAGGAGGTGAGAAAACAGAGAGAGAAAGAGAGAGGCACAGGAGGTGAGATAACAGAGAGAGAAAGAGAGAGGCACAGGAGGTGAGATAACAGAGAGAGAAAGAGAGGGGCACAGGAGGTGAGATAACAAACACACAGAGAAAGAGAGAGGCACAGGAGGTGAGATAATAGAGAGAAAGAGAGAGGCACAGGAGGTGAGATAACAGAGAGAGAAAGAGAGAGGCACAGGAGGTGAGATAAGAGAGAGAGAGAGAGAGAGGCACAGGAGGTGAGATAACAGAGAGAGAAAGAGAGAGGGACAGGAGGTGAGATAACAGACAGAGAAAGAGAGAGGCACAGAAGGTGAGATAACAGACACAGAGAGAAAGAGAGAGGCACAGGAGGTGAGATAACAGACACAGAGAGAAAGAGAGAGGCACAGGAGGTGAGATAACAGACACAGAGAGAAAGAGAGAGGCACAGGAGGTGAGATAATAGAGAGAGAAAGAGAGAGGCACAGGAGGTGAGATAACAGAGAGAGAAAGAGAGAGGCACAGGAGGTGAGATAACAAAGAGAGAGAGAGAGAGAGAGAGAGAGAGGCACAGGTGGTGAGATAACAGAGAGAGAAAGAGAGAGGCACAGGAGGTGAGATAACAGAGAGAGAAAGAGAGAGGCACAGAAGGTGAGATAACAGACACAGAGAGAGAGAGATAGAGGCACAGGAGGTGAGATAACAGAGAGAGGAAGAGAGGGGCACAGGAGGTGAGATAACAGAGAGAGAAAGAGAGAAGCACGGGAGGTGAGATAACAGAGAGAGAAAGAGAGGGGCACCGGAGGTGAGATAACAGACAGAGAAGAAAGGCACAGGAGGTGAGAAACAGAGAGAGAAGAGAGAGGCACAGGAAGGTGAGATAACAGAGAGAGAAGAGAGAAGCACAGGAGGTGAGATAACAGACAGAGAAAGAAAGGCACAGGAGTGTGAGAAAACAGAGAGAGAAAGAAAGAGGCACAGGAGGTGAGATAACAGAGAGAGAAAGAGAGAGGCACAGGAGGTGAGATAACAGAGAGAGAAAGAGAGGGGCATCAGGAGGTGAGATAACAAACACAGAGAGAGAAAGAGAGAGGCACAGGAGGTGAGATAATAGAGAGAAAGAGAGAGGCACAGGAGGTGAGATAACAGAGAGAGAAAGAGAGAGGCACAGGAGGTGAGATAACAGAGAGAGAGAGAGGCACAGGAGGTGAGATAACAGAGAGAGAAAGAGAGAGGGACAGGAGGAGAGATAACAGACAGAGAAAGAGAGAGGCACAGGAGGTGAGATAACAGACAGAGAGAGAGAGGCACAAGTGGTGAGATAACAGAGAGAGAAAGAGAGATGCACAGGAGGTGAGATAACAGACACAGAGAGAAAGGCACAGGAGGTGAGATAACAGACAGAAAGAGAGAGGTACAGGAGGTGAGATAACAGACAGACAGAGAGAGAGGGGGGGGGCACAGGGCGTGAGAAAACAGACAGAGAGAGAGAGAGAGGCACAGGGGGTGAGATAACAGACACACAGAGAGAGAGAGGCACAGGAGGTGAGATAACAGACACACAGAGAGAGAGAGGCACAGGAGGTGAAATAACAGACACACAGAGAGAGAGGGGCACAGGAGGTGAGATAACAGACAGAGAGAGAGAGAGGCACAGGAGGTGAGAAAACAGAGAGAGAAAGAGAGGCACAGGAGGTGAGATAACAGACAGAGAGAGAAAGAGAAGGCACAGGACGGTGAGATAACAGAAACAGAGAGAAAGGCACAGGAGGTGAGAAAACAGAGAGAGAGGGGCACAGGAGGAGAGATAACAGAGAGAGAAAGAGAGAGGCACAGGAGATGAGATAACAGACAGAGAAAGAGAGAGGCACAGGAGGTGACATAACAGAGAGAGGGAAGAGAGGGGCACAGGGATGGGATGGAGGATAACCAGAGAAGAGGAAAGAAGAGAAGCACGGGAGGTGAGATAACAGAGAGAGAAAGAGAGGGGCACCGGAGGCTGAGATAACAGACAGAGAAAGAAAGGCACAGGAGAGTTGAGAAAACCAGAGAGAGAAAGAGAGAGGCCCACAGGAGGTGAGATAACAGAGAGAGAAAGAGAGAAGCACAGGAGGTGAGATAACAGACAGAGAAAGAAAGGGCACAGGAGGTGAGCAAAAACAGAGAGAGAAAAAAGAGGCACCGGAGGTGAGATAACAAGAGCAGAGAAAGAGAGAGGCACAGGAGGTGAGATTACAGAGGAGAAGAAAGTGAGGGCACAGGAGGGTGAGACTAACAAACACAGAGAGCAAAGTGAGAGGCAACAGGAGGTGAGATAATAGAGAGGAAAAGAGAGAGGGCACAGGAGGTGAGCATAACAGAGAGAGAAAGAGAGAGGCACAGGAGGTGAGATAACAGAGATGAGAGAGAGGCACAGGAGGTGAGCATAACAGAGAGAGCAAAGAGGAGAAGGGGACAGGAGGTGAGATAACAGACAGAAGAAAGAGAAGAGGCACAGGAGGTGAGATAACAGACACAGAGAGAAAGAGAGAGGCACAGGAGGTGAGATAACAGACACAGAGAGAAAGAGTAGAGGCACAGGAGGTGAGATAGATAGAGAGAGGAAAGAGGGGCGAGGCACAGGAGGTGAGATAACAGAGAGAGAAAGAGAGGAGGCACAGGAGGTGAGATACAAAGAGAGAGAGAGAGAGGAGAGAGGCACCAGGGTGGTGAGATAACAGAAAGCGAACAGACGAGCAGGCACAGGAGGTGAGATAACAGAGAGAGAAAGAGAGAGAGCACAGAAGGTGAGATAACAGACCACAGAGAGAGAGAGGATAGAGGCACAGGAGGTGAGATAACAGAGAGAAAGAGAGAGGCACAGGAGGTGAGATAACAGACAGAGAGGTGAGAGGCACAGTGTGGTGAGATAACAGAGACGAGAAAGAGAGATGCACAGGAGGTGAGATAACAGACACAGAGAGAAAGGCACAGGAGGTGAGATAACAGACTAGAGA